>JAQFVV010001424.1:0-71285 GCA_028023455.1 Epiperipatus broadwayi | reverse complement strand
ATTATTTGTACTTTCAACTATATTTATTTCGATTATTTTATTCTACATTATACTTAATTTATTATACTTTAATTCTTTCTCCAACTTTGATTCTTTATCCATTTATTGTTTTCAACTTAGATTCTTTATTATCTTATTCATTATTTTAACCAACGCCATTACAATACAAGCAGAGAGCTAATACAGATACAAATTTAACTTCATATCTATACCCTTGACTGAACCCCAAGGCAATACGTACATATTATCTTGGCATTATTTTTCCCAGCCAAAACTCTCGGCTGCTGAACAGAGCAAACTATTTCAAAGAAACTTAGCGAATGTCCAGCGCTTGCTATTTATTTTTTAGAATTGGGATTCTGCACGAACAAGCAGCACATGAATATCTTAAACAAATCAGTATGCCCCTTTAATCACTACTTACAGTTTCCCCCCTGTCGTAGCTTGGTGATAAGAGAATAAAGCAAGGATACAAAATTTAATGACAAATATGTTTAATAATAATATTCACACTTTATATAAAAAAATTACATTATAATAATAATAATAATAAACACACACTTATAAATACATGGCTATAATAAACATATGAAAATAGATCAGATATTAAAGTTCTTAAAGTCCTGTTGATAGAGTTCTATTTTATCAAATCATTAATTTTATATTTAGTTATGAATAGTAGACAAATGAAAATGCATGCATGCTTTTACCTAGGCTTTGTTGTAATTGTCCCATGGGTATTTCTTCCAAGCACTCTTGATTAACTTCCTCAGTTTGTGGGGTTATTTTCATTCCAGTTTTTGCTTGTTGATTCCTTAGGTTCTCCATTAACTTCCTCAGTTTGTGGGGTTATTTTCATCCAGTTTGCTGGTTCATTCTTTAGGTTGAGTTTCAATTGACAGCTACAGAAGCAGTGGTCCCTCTAGCACGTCAGGCAAAGATCTTACATTGCGAGTCAGTGATGAGACGGCTTGAATCCGAACCCACGTCCCTTTAACGCCACTAGCCACACACTTCTTCCATTTTCTTTTAGCTGTTGCTTCTCTAAAGTCTCTACTAGCAATGCCAGACAAAAATTGTAATTTTATTAATCTCTTTCTTTGTTCATTGTTTTTAAAATTTTTAATTAAGACTTAGATTTCCAACCAATTCTTATCATTATGTTTCTTTATTTAATTAGTGGCTGGAATGTAAGTCCCAATTAATTTAACAGATCAGGCAAAGATCTTCCGTTGATAACATTTTTTTGTCTGTGGAATTTAATTTTTCCAACAGACTTTCACACCTACGGCCATATTGTTTCTTTTTATATATCACATATTACATTTATTTTATTTAAAGTTTACAATTCATTCATTTTTTTCACATTTACATTTTACATTTATTTTAATTTGTTATAATATATTTTTTTTTAATGAGAGAGAAGACACGCATTTCTTTATGCTTCCTTTTCCCCTCTCCCACAATAAACAAAATAACTTTCTAGCATTTGACTTACAAGAGAGAAAGAGACACATTTCTTTATTTATGCAGCCCCCCTCCCCTTCTCTTACTATTACACAATCCACAGTAATTTTGACATTAGAATTTCAATTTTTCTTTTCCTTTTTTTTTTTTTAAAAAATTTATTAGCTAATTTATTTCACCTTTATTACTTTCTAATTTTATTAATAAATATATATGTGTGTCGACGACTTTACGTGGTCGTCACATTACACTCCGCCCGTTTTTGAGAATTAAAATCGGGTCGAATCTTATTCTGAGATGAGAGTCTATTTTAATTCTTTGCTTTCAACTCTTACTTCTGCTTTTATTACATACTTTCCCACTCTGTCATGACGAGTGATAATGATGATGAGGATGACTGCAGAGAGACATCTAGGTAAAGCTACACAATTCTTTCCGATTGATTTTGGCTGATCAACCAATTTAATCTCTACACATACGAGATCATGGCATAACTTAACTCTATCCAAAAAAAACATAACAGGAGTTTAAAGCGTGTGAACAGCAGGATATTTCTACTGCCTGTTCATCTTGTGCAAACAACAAATTCTTATTCTTGATTTATTTATTTATTTTATTCGAGGCACTAATTCTTATTTCTTCATTTATTTATTTTGAGACACTAATTCTTATTATATTGGGACACTAATTCTTATTATATAATGAGTCCAGGATTCTTACTGGCACTTCATTTAAAAGTTTAACCACCGAGAGCCATGAGAATCTAAAGTGCGAAGAGACGGCTGAATCAAGCTCAAAATACGACCCAACATAATGCATACACACACACATATATGCCTCAATCTGCAACCTCATACACCTATCAGTGATATCTATCATTTAAGCATTATCACTGTTGTTCATTTAGTTTATTTTATTAATTATTAAATGGCTCTTTAATGAGCCTAAACGATTCTTATTTTTATTTTTACTTCTATTTAATTGTTAATTCTATCTGCATTTATACCTGACAAATTGTGATACGAATAAATTATTTATAGATTTCTTTTCTTTTTTTTTTGTTATTAATTTTATTTACATTGGTCTTGCTGTGCTTGACTGCACATAAATATGCATTAAGTTTATCATTGACTTTACTCCATTAATATCATTATTATTATTTTTTTTATTATAGCTCATTAAGTCTATCATACACACACAACAAAAAAAGTCTATCATTAATTTCCCTCTGTGAACACTACTCTTTTTTTTGTTTATCATAGTGACTTTAATTATTTGTTGTGAGACAATTTGCCCCACCTGTCATATGTTTACAAAAAAAAAAAATATTTTTCATGATCCCATTATGTTATCCGTTTCACTGAACTGACATTTCCGTCCGTTTATTTCTTTCGGCTTAGTTTTTGTCTGGAGGTTTCTTATGCTTTTTACCATACATATTTCCACTTTCTCTTGGAACTGGAGCAATGTTCCGATGTCCTCTAGAGTCAACCTGCTCATATGGATCATTTATATTTGAACCTCTTCCGATCTGTTTGGACAATTTAGCGCTTTCTGCTCTATCAGGAAACGTCTGGTTTCCTTCCCAATAATCGCGGTGAGGATTGAATTGCATCTTTCCTATGTGTGAATCGTTGGGCTGGGGTTTAAATCCCCGATCCTCTGCCTTGTAATTAGGCCTAGTGCTGTCAAACGCATTTAGCGACTCAGTAACCTGTCCGACAGTCTTTCCTTCTGGGCCTATAAGCATTTGCTCCGCATTGTTACTTTCACTATTTATTTGCAAGCACTTGCTCGCACTTTCTTGCTCTTTACTGTCAGCTCTTATTATCTCTGTTATATTTTCTATTTTATTCTCACCCCTTTCTACTCTCACTTCTATCCTCTCAACTGTGTTCACTAACTGAGTTACCTCTAGTTGTATGCTTTCTATAACCTTTCTGTTTTCATTTTTTATTCCTTCAATTTCCTCCCCTTGCTCTATTTTCTCCAGTAGTTCCTCCTGGTGATCCAGCCTTTCATTTGCAACCTTCATTTGGTCTGAGGTTTGTTCACATTTTTCCTTCACTTCTTCAATTTTTTGGCTAAAATCCTTACTGTGTCATTCGCCCAACTCTTCTATCTTCCTACTATTTCTTTCACCTATTTCCCTCATTTCCATAAACAACCTTTGCTGGCCTTCCATTAATTTCATGAACATATCCATTATATTATAGCTTTCTATTTTATTTTTATCATTAACCACTGTCTCCATTCCCTTTCTAATTTCTATATCTCTGTCACTAGCTATTTCTCCGGACGGTTCCATTAGTTCTTCGGAGGGTTTTCCTATTTCGCCCACTAGAGCGTCCATTGTTATTTTTGATCTGGTGTGCATCAAATTTATTTAACACACACACTAATTAATTACTTATATTTTATTCTACAGCTTTACTATCTAACCTTATCCTTATAGGATTATATTACTTTACTAACTTTATATTTTACGGACACTAGGTACATTTGTTCTGCTCTCCCCATCTCACTCACTAATCATCACTCACCCACGCCTGCCTTCAAGACCCCTCCACAACTTTCTCCAATTTACAACCTAACTTCCCACGTTATATTACGTTCTCTTTCTCTCCTTTTACACTCTATTATTTATTTTATTTCTTGCTTTTATCTACCACTAAGCTATTTTTTGATTTGTTTATTAATTATTGCATAAACTATTAATTTTGTTATACTCGAATTCAAATGGGCTGAACTTGTAAACGTGACAGTATATCCCAAACTGGCCCCCAATTATAACGGAAATGGTTTATTCGTACGGTTGATTAATTATTTGTACTTTCAACTATATTTATTTCGATTATTTTATTCTACATTATACTTAATTTATTATACTTTAATTCTTTCTCTGACTTTGATTCTTTATCCATTTATTGTTTTCAACTTAGATTCTTTATTATCTTATTCATTATTTTAACCAACGCCATTACAATACAAGCAGAGAGCTAATACAGATACAAATTTAACTTCATATCTATACCCTTGACTGAACCCCAAGGCAATATGTACATATTATCTTGGCGTTATTTTTCCCAGCCAAAACTCTCGGCTGCTGAACAGAGCAAACTATTTCAAAGAAACTTAGCGAATGTCCAGCGCTTGCTATTTATTTTTTAGAATTGGGATTCCGCACGAACAAGCAGCACATGAATATCTTAAACAAATCAGTATGCCCCTTTAATCACTACTTACAGTTTCCCCCCTGTCATAGCTTGGTGATAGGAGAATAAAGCAAGGATACGAAATTTAATGACAAATATGTTTAATAATAATATTCACACTTTATATAAAAAAATTACATTATAATAATAATAATAAACACACACTTATAAAATACATATGAAAATAGATCAGATATTAAAGTTCTTAAAGTCCTGTTGATAGAGTTCTATTTTATCAAATCATTAATTTTATATTTAGTTATGAATAGTAGACAAATGAAAATGCATGCATGCTTTTACCTAGGCTTTGTTGTAATTGTCCCATGGGTATTTCTTCCGAGCGCTCTTGATTAACTTCCTCAGTTTGTGGGGTTATTTTCGTTCCAGTTTTTGCTTGTTGATTCCTTAGGTTCTCCATTAACTTACTCAGTTTGTGGGGTTATTTTCATCCAGTTTGCTGGTTGATTCTTTAGGTTGAGTTTCAATTGACAGCTACAGAAGCGGCGGTCCCTCTAGCAGGTCAGGCAAAGATCTTACATTGCGAGTCAGTGATGATACGGCTTGAATCCGAACCCACGTCCCTTTAATGCCACTAGCCACGCACTTCTTCCATTTTCTTTTAGCTGTTGCTTCTCTAAAGTCTCTACTAGCAATGCCAGACAAAAATTGTAATTTTATTAATCTCTTTCTTTGTTCATTGTTTTTAAAATTTTTAATTAAGACTTAGATTTCCAACCAATTCTTATCATTATGTTTCTTTATTTAATTAGTGGCTGGAATGTAAGTCCCAATTAATTTAACAGATCAGGCAAAGATCTTCCATTGATAACATTTCTTTGTCCGTGGAATTTAATTTGTCCAACAGACTTTCACACCTATGGCCATATTGTTTCTTTTTATATATCACATATTACATTTATTTTATTTAAAGTTTACAATTCATTCATTTTTTCTTTCACATTTACATTTTATATTTATTTTAATTTGTTATAATATATTTTTTTTTAATGAGAGAGAAGACATGCATTTCTTTATGCTTCCTTTTCCCCTCTCCCACAATAAACAAAATAACTTTCTAGCATTTGACTTACAAGAGAGAAAGAGACACATTTCTTTATTTATGCAGCCCCCCTCCCCTTCTCTTACTATTACACAATCCACAGTAATTTTGACATTAGAATTTCAATTTTTCTTTTCCTTCCTTTTTTTTTTTTAAAAAAAATTTATTAGCTAATTTATTTCACCTTTATTACTTTCTAATTTTATTAATAAATATATATGTGTGTCGACGACTTTACATGGTCATCACAATATATATATATATGAAAAAACAAATACAAGTTAATCACGTAACCTGCTATCACTTGTTATTTATGTCCAAAAGATGGCGCTATACCAAAACCGCCGAACAAGTGTAAGATTTGTTTTACATAAATGAAAAAAGAGTCAGAAATTAACTACCTCTTTCATTTGCTCACTCCCAGATCAGCTGATTTCAAGCTGGTTTGCTATCCTCAGTGGGAGATAGAGTATAGAAACTAGATCTAAAACACTGACTCTCAAGTGTTTATGCAAAACGTTTCTATCAGATTGCAAGCGTGAATTTTTCAGACCGGTAAAGTCTTCAAACCCAGCCTAGCAAGCTAGATATTTATATGGGTCTGATCTCAGTTCAGAAACACCATATAATCAAAGTCTCTGCAATATATATCATTGCAAAAAAACTCTAAAGGTACATTTATGAAAAAACAAATACAAGTTAATCACGTAACCTGCTATCACTTGTTATTTATGTCCAAAAGATGGCGCTATACCAAAACCGCCGAACAAGTGTAAGATTTGTTTTACATAAACGAAAAAAGAGTCAGAAATTAACTACCTCTTTCATTTGTTCACTCCCAGATCAGCTGATTTCAAGCTGGTTTGCTATCCTCAGTGGGAGATAGAGTATAGAAACTAGATCTAAAACACTGACTCTCAAGTGTTTATGCAAAACGTTTCTATCAGATTGCAAGCGTGAATTTTTCAGACTGGTAAAGTCTTCAAACCCAGCCTAGCAAATCTTACACTTGTTCGGCAGTTTTGGTATAGCGCCATCTTTTGGACATAAATAACAAGTGATAGCAGGTTACATGATTAACTTGTATTTGTTTTTTCATAAATGTACCTTTAGAGTTTTCTTGCAATGATATATATTGCAGAGACTTTGATTATATGGTGTTTCTGAACTGAGATCAGACCCATATAAATATCTAGCTTGCTAGGCTGGGTTTGAAGACTTTACCGGTCTGAAAAATTCACGCTTGCAATCTGATAGAAACGTTTTGCATAAACACTTGAGAGTCAGTGTTTTAGATCTAGTTTCTATACTCTATCTCCCACTGAGGATAGCAAACCAGCTTGAAATCAGCTGATCTGGGAGTGAGCAAATGAAAGAGGTAGTTAATTTCTGACTCTTTTTTCGTTTATGTAAAACAAATCTTACACTTGTTCGGCGGTTTTGGTATAGCGCCATCTTTTGGACATAAATAACAAGTGATAGCAGGTTACGTGATTAACTTGTATTTGTTTTTTCATAAATGTACCTTTAGAGTTTTCTTGCAATGATATATATTGCAGAGACTTTGATTATATGGTGTTTCTGAACTGAGATCAGACCCATATAAATATCTAGCTTGCTAGGCTGGGTTTGAAGACTTTACCGGTCTGAAAAATTCATGCTTGCAATCTGATAGAAACGTTTTGCATAAACACTTGAGAGTCAGTGTTTTAGATCTAGTTTCTATACTCTATCTCCCACTGAGGATAGCAAACCAGCTTGAAATCAGGTGATCTGGGAGTGAGCAAATGAAAGAGGTAGTTAATTTCTGACTCTTTTTTCGTTTATGTAAAACAAATCTTACACTTGTTCGGCGGTTTTGGTATAGTGCCATCTTTTGGACATAAATAACAAGTGATAGCAGGTTACGTGATTAACTTGTATTTGTTTTTTCATAAATGTACCTTTAGAGTTTTCTTGCAATGATATATATTGCAGAGACTTTGATTATATGGTGTTTCTGAACTGAGATCAGACCCATATAAATATCTAGCTTGCTAGGCTGGGTTTGAAGACTTTACCGGTCTGAAAAATTCACGCTTGCAATCTGATAGAAACGTTTTGCATAAACACTTGAGAGTCAGTGTTTTAGATCTAGTTTCTATACTCTATCTCCCACTGAGGATAGCAAACCAGCTTGAAATCAGCTGATCTGGGAGTGAGCAAATGAAAGAGGTAGTTAATTTCTGACTCTTTTTTCGTTTATGTAAAACAAATCTTACACTTGTTCGGCGGTTTTGGTATAGCGCCATCTTTTGGACATAAATAACAAGTGATAGCAGGTTACGTGATTAACTTGTATTTGTTTTTTCATAAATGTACCTTTAGAGTTTTCTTGCAATGATATATATTGCAGAGACTTTGATTATATGGTGTTTCTGAACTGAGATCAGACCCATATAAATATCTAGCTTGCTAGGCTGGGTTTGAAGACTTTACCGGTCTGAAAAATTCACGCTTGCAATCTGATAGAAACGTTTTGCATAAACACTTGAGAGTCAGTGTTTTAGATCTAGTTTCTATACTCTATCTCCCACTGAGGATAGCAAACCAGCTTGAAATCAGCTGATCTGGGAGTGAGCAAATGAAAGAGGTAGTTAATTTCTGACTCTTTTTTCGTTTATGTAAAACAAATCTTACACTTGTTCGGCGGTTTTGGTATAGCGCCATCTTTTGGACATAAATAACAAGTGATAGCAGGTTACGTGATTAACTTGTATTTGTTTTTTCATAAATGTACCTTTAGAGTTTTCTTGCAATGATATATATTGCAGAGACTTTGATTATATGGTGTTTCTGAACTGAGATCAGACCCATATAAATATCTAGCTTGCTAGGCTGGGTTTGAAGACTTTACCGGTCTGAAAAATTCACGCTTGCAATCTGATAGAAACGTTTTGCATAAACACTTGAGAGTCAGTGTTTTAGATCTAGTTTCTATACTCTATCTCCCACTGAGGATAGCAAACCAGCTTGAAATCAGCTGATCTGGGAGTGAGCAAATGAAAGAGGTAAGTAATTTCTGACTCTTTTTTCGTTTATGTAAAACAAATCTTACACTTGTTCGGCGGTTTTGGTATAGCGCCATCTTTTGGACATATATATATATATATATATATATATATATATATATATATATATATATATATATATTATATAAAAAAATATGAAATACATTATTGAAATAGCTATAGCTTAAGGTTTATGAGATCTCAGGTTACATTTTAATTACCTCACTTTGCAAGAACAGTCCATAAGAATTTCACAAAAATTTTAATAGAGTTCTTAAGCAAATTTTGGTTCTCCTCTGTGATTACAGTTTTTGCAAGCAGCGGCATAATTCACGATGTTTCACACTATGGTTTCCATGAGCAGCTTTAGTTGGCATTTCAAAGCACAATTACAGGACTTTGGATGGAGACTGGTGGCAGTGAGGAATCCATTCAAAGAGATGATGGCTCAGTGCCTTTTACCCTTTCATTTTAAAGTTGATCACCACAGGAATTTCTGGGTACAGTTCACTTCTCATAGAGAATCAAATAAGATGATTTCTTAGACAAACTTCTTTCTTTTAAACTTCTTATTCTAAACTTTAAACTTATTTTGAACTTAGAACTCAGATTTTAGACAACTAAAATCTATATTAAGATGTCTGAACTTGTTTCTTAGACAATTCAATTTTCTCTATTGTTATCCCAAAATCAGCCTTTCTATACTCTCGCATAAAACCATCATGTTTGCCCTGTGGTAAAGAAATCCAGTAATCAAAATTTATTAATTAAATCAGATGACTAGGAATGTACTTTTAATTTAAACTTATTATACCCACTTTCCCAGATATTCTGATCCAATTTATTTAATTAAAATTGCCAGCTAAACTGTTATCTTATAATTAATTAGTAAAAAAAATCCACTAGTGAAACTGGTGTAAACTGTTTAAAATTAGCCACTATTGTTCTCTTACCCCACCCTCATTGATTTTAAAAGAAAATGCCATGATTTTGAAAACTAAAGTAAAAATTTATTTAACTTTTTTTTAATTTAATGTTTAAAATCTATTTATAAGTGATATTATTTTAAATTAAATGAAAACAAATATAGCGAATATAATATCCCAAAATAAACAGATCCAAACAAACTTTAAACAACAAAATATTTTCATAACTTTTAAAATATTATCACAGTATGTGTGTAGATGAGAATATGTGACCTACTTTTGATGTATGAGCATATATACGTAAATATACTCGATAGTTTGTAAATAAAACCATAAAACAAATTTAATTATTATAAAAAACCTGGGTACCCCATTAGACATATAAATTTAGATGGGATTTTAATAAATATATGCAGTACACACACAATGCAAGAAAATTAGGGTTTGAAATAAGGCATGAGGATAGGTAAAAAGAAAGCAAGGTGAAACTAAGATTTGCAAGGCATATCTTACTGTTTCAATACAATCACAAAAAAATTGATATATAACATTACTTTTCTGCTTGACAGGTGTGACATTTTTAAAATTATTGACTAATTTATTAATATTGTTTGGAACATAGAATGAAACATTAGACACATGTATATCTATCTATCTATCTATCTATCTATCTATCTATCTATCTATCTATCTATCTATCTATCTATCTATCTATCTATCTATCTATCTATCCATCTATCTATCTATCTATCTATCCATATATATATATATATATATATATACTTAAAAAATTTCACTTGTAGATTTGAAATAAATGGAATAGATATCCATTGTTTACTATTAATCTTCATTTCCTTTAAATCATTATAACTTTTTTTTAAATTGACATAAAGTATTGTTTATTTGTTCCATTTTATAACCAACATCAAGTAGTTCCTTGGCAAATATCTCAATATTTTTCAGTTTATCACTTTGATAACGACATAATTTTTCATTCTGAAACAAAATAAAATCTAAAACTTGCCATCTTATGCATCATTGATACTTTAGTTTTACAATTTATATATCCTCTTTTTTGCAGTGGCTTAATTATTAATTTATAATTTAATATACTGTCATCTCTTGTAATAATTAAATCTAAATATTTAATATTTTTGTACTGTTCGTTTTCAATTGTCCATTTTAAGCCATTCAACTAATTTAATTCCTCTACAAGCAAATTTATAGTATTAGTATTTCCTCAAACAAAAACATCATACACATATCTTTTATAAATTTTAATATCTCCAAAAGTACACATATATAAAATACTACTCTGGTATGTATATAAAACAAAATTGCAAACTTGTGCAACTACAGCAAACCCATAGGCCAAACTTTAGACATTTTATAATATTGACCTTCAAAAAATGCAACAATGTTATCATTAAAAAAATTTAAAGAATCAACAATAAACTTTATCATTTATTTACAAATACTTTTACTTTTTAATGTATGTTCAATTATTTTTATAGAATTCATTCTATCAATAGATCCATACATTTCTGTAACATCCAATGAAGTAATAACATCATTCTCATCAATGACTAAATTTTTAATACTATTTACAAAGTCAAACGATGAAGCAATAGTATTTTCTTCACATGCTAACAAATCTTGTAAAAGCTTACAGATATATTTAGAAGTCTGATACATGAATGAACCACCAAAATCTATTATAACTCACAAAGGACTACCTTCTTTATGTAATTTTATATTTGCAAAAATGTGAGGACATACAGCACAAGAAGGATATAACATAATAATATGTATTATTACTTAAAGCTTTATTTTTAGCACTTTTTAAAATATTGGTAATAAATTTTATTCTTTGACCATCCATATTATATTCTTCAATCAAAAAGAAACCAAGTTACTCCATTTGCATTTTAACTTTTCAATATATTGACATTTTGTCAAAAAGCACATACATAACCCTTTGTCTTCTTTCAAACAAAACATATTATCTATCTTCAATTTCATTTAAATTCCAAAATAGTCAATTCCCATGATTTATCATAAGGCATTGTGTTAAAATTATTACAATTAATTTTCTTAATAATATCATCAGCAAAATGATCATTACCAGGAATCATTTCAAATGAATTTTGAACAGTTGCAATTAGTTCCAAATTATAATCATTCCAAATACCATCAACATATTTAGCTCCATGACTTAAAATGTATTTCTGAATCAAATTTACCTATTATTTGAGAAATGAATAAACTTTAACTTATTATAAGCATATGGATATCATTTATTAAATAAAAATCAACTTTTTCTCAAATTTATTATATAATTTAAGTTCAATTAATTTAAATCCAATTTCACAAACAATTTTATATTCATTCCCAGCACACCATTCATTTAAAATTATTAAATATATTATTATATATATTGTGATCTTCTGGAAAGGCACAAGAAATAAATTATAAGTATATAGCACAGTATCAGTAATAACTAATTGTGTTTAGCTAAAGAAAAGATTAAATAACTTGAAATTTTAAATTTTTTTCATTAATAATCCAAAACTTTGTGTAGAAAGTACTTTCAGATATTATTTAGAAGTTTAAAGACATTTAGTATTTTTGATGAATATTAAATGATAGAAAGGAGGGTGGCTTGTCATACAAATTGTTGATGTATAGATTATGTTGATCCAGATTTGTCTCACTTGTGTAAGACAGTGGTTGATATTTGTTTAGTAATCTCTGATTTATTTGCTCATTAATACTTTAGCTCATAGTATAGTAAGTACAGTATATTTGATTCATGATTATATAAGCTTCTATTTTGATCAGATTGACTTAGTACTTATAGTACAGCATATACAGGTGTGCATGTATGTTTGTGCCATCTTGCAACTTCATCTTTAACCCATGTATTTGGTTATGACACCAAATATTATGTTTACAATGAAACATTTAAATTTATAATAAATATCTTTGATAACAAATTTAAACTCATTTTAAGTTATTAATTGATAAATGGATCAGTGAATGGTAAACAAACAGAATACACTATCAATTATTTTATTTGCTAAATAATTATTTTTATTTCAGAATGTAAAAGTATTTTTATTGATTCAACTTAATTAATATTATTTAGAAGAAACATTGATGTTTTTCTTTTTCAAGAGAGAAATTGATCTTGGGGGGATGGTAATCTGTTGATTGGTGGAAGAAGTAGATATCTAAGCAATAATTGGTAATAAAAGGGTGGTCATCCACAAGAAAGTAGTCTCTTTTACAGATCTCTCTCTACAAAGTGGTTCTTTTCACAAAATAAAGTTGTTAATATTCAATTAAAATTCAAAAGTATGAATTTTTAAAGCATTATTTTTTTATATGATGCTAGTTAAAAAATTCCCTATGGAAGATAAAAAAAGGATGGAAACATAATCAACTTCAACAAGGTATATTTCCTGATGTTTTAAATTAACTAACTTTAGATTTAATATAATAATTTAAAATGCATATGTGCATCTATAATTAAAATTTAATTTGCCTAATCTTAATCTTTGATATTAAAAAATGAATTGTTTAAATTTTGCTATTTTATGGGGAAAATATGCTCAACTTTTTAACAAAACATTTTACAATCTCTAGATTAAAAAATTATTCTGGCTATAGAAGAGTAAATTCAAATGGAAAGATGTGGGTCTCTAATGTAATATAGCATGCCTTATTATTTTTATTGGACAAAAAATATACCTAATCATTCATGTCTTATAAGATTAAGGAACTGAATTGATGGGTTATATAATTAATGGATAACTACACATATATTTAATGTGAATAAAACATAAATGCAAGTAGAAGAGCATCAATATTAAATGTGTATTTTTTCTCATTGTTCTTTTCATTTACACTTAATCTATGGCTAAAATATATTGTCATCTAAAGAATTATGCAGAATTAAGTGAATACCATAAAGTAACTAATCATTTGCTTAATGGATCACCTTTGATAAATTCTTATAAATTCCTATATAAATGTAATATAGTCAATGTTAATTGGTGGAAAATTAATATTCATTATGAAATTCCAAGACTCGTTGCTGAGTTATAAACTGCAAAACCATCAGTTAATTAAACAGTAAAATATTGCCAAAATCTGCAGCAGTAAATATTAATTTGTCATTATCAATATATATATATATATATATATATATATTGATATATGACATATATATATAGATATATATATATTGAATACTTCACATGCTATATCATCAGGAATTTATATTAACCCATGCAAAATCTTTAGAAACTGCTCTTCAATTGGATCCAAATGCATATTGTTTGTCCTGTAGAAAATTGTCTGTCTACTAACATCTATTCATTTTACAATTATTATCATTATTTTCATACATGGCTAAGAGACATTATTTACAGACTGTAGAAATGAACTTTTCTTTTCCAGCTAAAGACGATTTAATCATTTCATTTGTTGTTAGTGTATGGTAAGTAGATAGATCAATATATTTGTGTTTGTATATTTATTTATTTTCTTTTGCTCCAAGATTGTTTCAGATACATATAATATGAAAAGTATTATACTGGGTAATTTATTATCATTTAAATACATTTTTGCGTACATGTATTCTATATACACTTATGTTAGTAGTTAAAATATTTATTTGCTATTATGAAGCGGGCAGCTAATCTAAAAGGGTTAAATGCATAAAAAGTGTTGTCTTATCTTTGCATTGTCACAGGATGTGATCTGTTTAATAGTAATTATTATATTTCAAAATTTAAAACATTTATAGCTTATTATAAAGAAAAAAATTATTTCAATTTACCAATTAATATTAAATACATAAAAGTGTTGTTTTAATTTTGCATTGTTAGAGATAGTGACGTTTGTTTGATAATGAGTATTATACCTCAAAATTTGAAGCATTTATAATTAATTATGAATTAGAGATTGATTTTTTATCTATTAGTTAATGTTGGTATAATATCTATGTATTGAATATGATTTGAAATTATTTTGTGCATTGTTATGCGTTTGGGTGCCTGTTTTGTGCGATTCATTTATATACTTGTTAAATTTATAGTTGCTTTGAATTGTATTTTTTCATTCAGTTTCAGATGATGTGATATCCCAATGAAGTGAAAGAATTAGGAATTTTTTCTAAGAATGAATTTTTTTTAATGTTTAGAATGAAATGTATTAAATAGCTAGGAGAAGAGAAATCGTTTAGGATATATATATTATATTGTCAGGGATTGAAGAACTATTGCTTAGTTTATTTAAATACTTGTTAAATATTAAAGATTTTAAGACCTCATTCGATAATTTAATATACAAAATTAACAAAGCGTATGACACACTTAAATGAGAAGCTATAAAGATACACAGAAATTATTACACGCTAAGCGCTTTCGAGGCCTTTTGCCTCATATTCATAGCGGTACTGTCAGCTGCAGAACGAGGAAAATGCCCTATTTCCTCGTTCTGCAGCTCACAGTACCGCTATGAATATGAGGCAAAAGGCCTCAAAGCGCTTAGCGTGTAATAATTTCTGTGTATCTTTATAGCTTCTCATTCAAGTGTATCATACGCTTTGTTAATTTTGTATATTAAATACTTGTTGTAAATGAATTATATTTCCTAGATTGAGCATTTGCGCATTATGATGATTATGTAATATGAAGTGAAGCAGTTTATTTCCCTTGTTTTCGGTGATGAGACTGAATCCACCCCAATATCAAACCTCTGAGTAAGGATAGGAAGTAACTTTGTTTTGTTATTTAGATTAGTAGAATTAATAAGGTCCCATTTATCTCTTATATGTCCATTTTGGAATGTTTTTTCCATTATATATTTATAGCTATGTTTAATGTAGTTTGCTAAATAAAATAAAAAGTTAGGACTAATTCTTTTATGGAACACCTGAAGTAGAAGTAATGATAAGTTGTTGGTTTGTTTATGGCATCATTTGTATTGTGATATTTTAACTCTTAATTTCATAAGCAAATGGATGAGATGTAGCTGTGTTTATTATATTATAAGAAATGACATAATGCAGAAGCACACATAAAATAGTATTGATTCTGAAGATATGAAAGAGATCTATCGCTGGATTTGTAAGTTTTGTGTAGATATTTCAAATCATATCATACAAATTAATTTAAAATTTTAAATCATCAAATCCTCAGAATGATTTATTCTCATCATGAATAAATAAATAAAAATAAGTGGGAAAAGAAAGTGTAGCTAGTTAATAAAATTGTTCAATAAACTTATAAAGAATAATGTGACCTCTTTAACTCTTATTTTTAAGTCCATATTGCATTGTTTGATAACCCCAATGTTGTCTTGGTTGACAGAGCATATTAGAATTAGATAGTAACATGTATGTGTTTAAAGCAAAAGTGCAAATAAGTTTGGTTTAATGTTTAACTACTCCAATGTTAGTCTGTTCAGTAATAAATACTGGAAATGGCTACTAACATGTGTCTTTTTGAAGCAAACATAGAAAGAAGTTTAATTTAATGTTTAATTACTCCAATGTGTGAAGTAAAAATATAAATTGTTTAGTTTGACTACACAATGTAATAAATGTTTTATTTATTGAAAAACATTGTTGAGAGTTATTTTTTACATGCATTTGTATTCTTAGTTACCACATCTACATATCCAATATAATATAATTGCACTATTTCTTGAATTTAATAATGAATATGTTCAAATCTTATATTATTTTATCGATCCAAACATAATATGAAATGCCTAATTATTTGATGAACTTCTGGTAACATTTATGTACTTAGTTATATTTAGATAATGATTTGAAATAAAACGGTACCCTATTTTTTTTCATTGTCTAACTACTATTTTATTAGAACAAAACACATTTTTATGTCATTATCTTTTATGGTGGTAACTGATAGTTATTATGTAGTATAAATTTTAAATAATTTATATAGTAAAATCCTTGAGATATTTCATTATTGTTTCCAAGTAGATATTAACTTAGTCATTTAATTTCAACTTACCATATAGCAAAAGTTTATTAGTGTCATATCTTTGTTTTATTTAACTTATACTTATTATATAGCAAAAGTTGATTAGTGCTATATTTTTGTTTTATTTAATTTATACTTATCATATAGTAAAGTTAATTAGTGCTATATTTTTTTTCATTTAATTTAAACTCATTATTACAGTAAAAGTTACTTAGTGCATTTAGATGATTGGATGAGATAAAGATGAACTATAACTTATTACTTAGGGTGGATGAAATTTTATCAATTTAAACTACTTATTTATTGGAAAACCAAGTAGATATTTTACTCTTATTGATTCATAATATTCCTCCTGTTTTTATTTGCATTTTACATATTATGGAACTCTGTGGCCTCCAGTGAGCTAAGCTATAGTTGGAAAGTATTCTAAAAGTCTCAATAGTAGCTCAAAGTAGTCAGATTAATAGTTTATTGAACTGTAAATAGAATTGGTGCCTCTGGGTATTTATTTATAGGTAATGTAGAACTGGTGTTGGGGGAGGGTTTCAATAAGCTTTTTGCACCTAACATGGGGCACAACATTTGAATCTTTGGTTTCAATTTTCACACCTTAAAACACAAAAATCAATTTGCTGATGAATAATGTGTGTGGCATAAATCATTCTAATTCATTGCTCATAGTAGTTTTTGACCAATAAATGAGGTTTGAATGGTTTTAGGGATAACCAGTTATAGTATTTTAATGCATCCAACACTTAGCCTAATAATTATATCTATTTGAATTATTTTGTCTCTGTTGTGATGTCAAAACTAGCCTAGTTTATTGATGCATTTGCAAATGAATTATACAAATCTCATTTAATAATGTCATGCATGTTTGGATCCATGTCATCTGATTATGAAGTGCAATGGATTTTTTTTCATTTGTGGAAACCAAATGTCATGTGGGAAGATATGTCTATGCATATTATAATGATCCTATCTACATTTGACTTATGGTGGAGAATTTAAATTGTTTGGTTGAGAGGGAGGTAGGTTTATGTATCTTGTTTTCTTTATAAATAATACATTAATAGATTAAAAATGGATATAATGGAAGAATTTAAGATGTGTGATAATTTCAGTTGGTCTCAGGAGCTGTCTTCTTCATACATGATTGGGTTATCCCCAATATTGATTCAGGGAAAGAAACCATGATTTTAACCATTAGAGAATATGTTTGGGTAGAAAGTGTCCCTTCAGGTATAATGAATAAGCACTTACTGAAGATAATGTGGGAGATGTTGAACTATATACCCATCAAATGTCAGCAAATTTAGCAGAGAATACCCAACAAATGTCAGAAAAGTTCAGAGAGAATGCCCAACAAATGTCTGAAAATTTTGGAGATAATGTTCAACAAATGTCTGAAAACTTCAGAGAAAATGCCAACAAATGTGAGGAATAAAATTAGAAATGTCACAAATAAAATTAGAAGTGTCAGGAATAAAATTAGAAGTGTAAAAAAAGTTAGAAGAAAACACCCACCAAATGTCAGAAATAAAATCAGAAATGTCCTTAATGAAATGAGAAATGTCAGGAAAAAAATTAGAACTAAAAGTTAGCAGAGAATGTCCAACAAATGTCAGAATTGAAAGACAGTTCAGTTATGTAGATGTGAAGATTGAAAGATAAGATTAAGAATCAAATGATAGAAATGAAGAAGATTAGAAAAACCTTAGGAGTCAAGCATATAAATTAGATGTGATGGAAATAAATGTTAAATCTCAGCTACAGCAGATTAAATTAGATAATGATGACTTAGTATGCAACTTAGGGGAGAATGATAAAAGATAAAAGGCAAGAGTATCAAATGGTGTATAGTCAGTACACTAGTGAGCATACAATTAAGATCAAGCAGATGTTTGAGTTGTTTGAAGAATAATTTGGAACTGTCAAAAAGTATTTGAAAGAATACCAGGCTAAAACTGATGATAGTATTTTAAAAATAAGTGGGCAGATTGATGAATGTCATAACCAAATGAGAGCTTTGAATTTGCAGTTAGAAACTCAGAATTTAAATCAGAGTGGGATTGGAAAGAATATGAATGATCAAGTTATACAGATTATTAAGAGAGTCTCTGACTCAAAAGCAGGGAAAGAAGGTATATGAGCAATGGGGCTTAAATTAGATGAAATGAATGAGAGGTGTTAGAGTTTAAAAATAAAGATAGAGGATGTGACAGATACTGTAGATAAACAATGTTTTTAGGATAAGGCTAAAGATAAAGTAAAAAATGAATTTAATTGTTAATGGAGAAAGTCCCAGATTAGATATGAGAAGTTTATAGAAGCCGTTAATCAAAAACCAGAAATAAGCATAAATGAGGTTAATGACATTACGATCAGTAAGTTCAAAGATAAAAGTAAAAGCATAGCTCCAAAATATGTTCTTAATTACTTATATCATAACATGAAGGTCAATGCTTTCAGAAAGATAAGATATCAGGGTATTAAGCATATAATCTCCTATATAGAGCATATAATAAAATGTGCTCCCAGCTTGACACCATATCCAATGAGTGTATAATAGTTAGTTAGAAGTTTGGAAGCATGACTGTTTTGAATGCATAATTTCCCACATTATGATTTAATCTTATTGTATAATGTTTTGTATTACTAATATAACATTCCTATTGTTACTTGTGTATTTCATTTTTTTCTTTATAAGAAAGGGTGAGATATGCCCTTCTTAATAGGCACAAGAAAAATTATAAGGAAGAAGCACTATATCAGTAAAAACTAATTGTGTTTAGCTAAAAAAATGAAATAACTTGGAATTTAAAACCAAATTTTATTAATATTTTAAAATTTTGTTGAGAAAGTACTTGCATATATTATTTTTAAGTTTTAAAATATTTAGCATTTTTGATAGGTATTTAATGATAGAAAGGGGGATAGTTCATCATAGAAATTGTTGGAGTATAGATTAAGTTGATCCTGATTTGTCTTATTTGTCTGTAAGGCAGTGTTTCATATTTGTTTGGCGAATTTCTGATTTATTTGCTCATTGATACTCCAATCCATAATATAGTTAGTATAGTATAATTGACTCATGGTCATATAGGCTTCTATTTTCATCAGATTGGTTTAATACTTATAGTACAGCAAATATGTGTGTTCATGTATGTTGTGTCATCTTACAACTTCATCATTCACTCATGTACTTCGTTATGATACCAAATATTATGTTTTACAGTGAACCATTTAAATTTATAATATCTTTGATAACCCATTTAAACCCATTTTAAGTGATTATTTGGTACATGGACCAGTGAATGTTAAACAAACCAAATATAATATCAATTACTTTATTTGCTAAATAATTATTTTTATTTAAAAGTATAAAAAGTATTTTTACTGATTCAATTTAATTAATATTATTTAGAAGAAAGAATGTTTTTTTTTTCTTTTCAAAGAGCGAAAAAGTTGTTTATGCATGATGTAATGTGCCAAAAGAAGTGAAAAAATTAGAAATTTATCTAAGAATGAATTTTTTTAATGTTGAGAATGAAATGTGTTGGTAGCTATGATAAGGAAAATTGTTTATGATATATATTATATTATCAGGGATTGAGAGAACTCCCCTTTAGTTTATTTAAGTACTTATCATGAGTAGACTATATTTCCTAGATTAAGCATTTGTGGATTATGATGATTATGGTATATGAAGTGAAGTGCAGAATTTGCCTCATTTTTGGTGATGACACTAAGTCACAGCAATATTAATGCTCTGAGTAAGGTTAGGGAATCATTATATTTTGTTGTTTAGATTAGTAGAATTAAGAAGGTCTCCTTTGTTTTTCATGTGTCCATTTTGGAAGGTTTTTCCTATCATATATTCATAGCTATGTGTAATAGAGTTTGCTAATAAAAATAAAAAGGAAGGATTAATTTATTTTGTGGAACATCTAAAGTAGAAGTAGTGCTAAAATTGTTGGTTGGTCTATGACATCATCTGCATTGTGATATTTTAACTCTTAATTTCATAAGAAATTCAATGGGATATGGCTGTGTTAATTATATTTTAACAGGTGGCATAAAATATTATTCATTCTGAAGATATGGAAGAAATCCATCAGTGGATTTGTAAGTTGTGTGTAGATGTTTCAAATCATATCATACAAATTTATTTTAAATTTTAAATTATCAAATCCTCAGAATGATTCATCCTCATCATGAATGTATAAACAAAAAGGAAAGGGGAAAGAAAGTGTAGCTAGTTAATAAATTTGTTCAATTGACTTATAAAGAATAGTGTGACCTCTTTAACTCATATGTGGAAATCCATATTGCTTGTTGATAAACCCAGTGTTGGTTTGGTTGACAGAACATATTAGAATTAGCTGGTAACATGTATAAAGCAAAATTACAAGGAAGTTTGTTTTAAGGTTTAATTACTCCAATTTTAATCTGTTCAGTAATGAATACTAAAAGTGGCTACTAACATGTATCTGTTTCAAGCAAAAGTACAAAAAAAAATATTTTAATGTTTAATTACTCCAATGTGTGAAGTAAAAGGATTAATTGTTTATTTTGATTACACAATGTAATAAATGTGTTATTTATTGAAAAACTTTGTTGAGAGTTATTCTTTTACATGCATTGTATTCTTAGTTTCCACACCTACATTTCTAATATGATATAATTTCATTATTTCATGAATTTAATAATGAACATGTTCAAATCTGATGATATTATTTTCTTGATCCAAACATTAAATGAAATACCTAGTTATTTGATGAACTTTGGGGAAAGTTTATGTACTTACTTATAATTAAATAATGATTTGAAATTAAAAGGTACCCTATTTCTTTCATTGTCTAACTACTATTCCATTAGAACAATACTCAATTTTATGCTGTTTTCATTTAGGATGGTAATTGGTGGCTATTATATAGTTAAATTTTAATTAAGTTATGTTGTAAAATACTTGACATATTTAATTATCGTTTCCAAGTAGATATTAACTTAGTCATTTAATTTCAACTTATCATATAGAAAATGTTGATTAGTGCAATATATTTGTTTTATTTAATTTAAATTGATTGTACAATAAACATTAATTAGTGTTATATCTTTGTTTTATTTAATTTAAATTTATCAGATGGTAAATTTAATTAGTACTATATCTTTGTTTTATTTAATTTAAACCTACCATATAGTAAAGTCAATTAATATAATATCTCTTTCATTTAATTTAAACTTATTATTACAGTAAAAGTTACTTAGTGCTTTTAGGTGATGAGAGGAGATAAACTTGAACTATAGCTTATTAGTTTGAATGGATGGAACTTTATGAATTTGAACTATGTATTTATTGCAAAACCAAGTAGATATTTTACTCTTATTGATTCATAATATTCCTTCTGTATTTTATTTGCATTTTAAATATTATGAAACTCTCTGGCCCCCACTGAGCTAAGCTATAGTTGGTCAGTATTCTAAGAGTCTTGATAGTCATTCAAAAGTAGAGTCAGTTTAGTAGTTTATTCTATTGTCAATAGAACCCCAGGGTATTTATTTATAGGTGATATAGGATTGGTGTTGGGGGGGGGGGGGATGGCCGTCATTTGAACATGTTTGGAGCTAGATGTTTAGCGGACAGTTTTAAATACATAATGTCATTGATGGGATGTAACAGAGTTTATAATGTAAATTCAGTGTTGAGTGTGAGGGAATATAGTTTTGCTAATGTTGGAACTTAAATGGAAGATGTGTTGACATGTGAAATGGGGATGTAGACTGAGATATGTAATTGTCAGGAATCGCAAATTATTATACCACGTGATACTAACGGGATCCTAATAGATGTTGAACAATCTTGCTTGCCAGGGAATGTTTTGGAGGAATCATTACAGGATATATCTCCAAAAGTGTTTAAAGAAGATCATACTCAACGTAAAGATGATTCTTTAGACCTTTCATTGGATGGCATAATTTGTAACATTTCCAAACAGAAGAACTTTTTAACAATGACTATTTCTGATATTCAACAGATTGATGGTTTTGCTGCTTCAGATCAACATATAGATGGTGGTAAAGGAGATCTGGGTAATTTAGAGGTGGGTGTAGTTAACCAAATAGATAATGGATTGATAATTGGCACTGATTTTAATACAATATCGAGTGTAGATACAGAGTTTGATTAATAAGGTTTATTCTAGTAAACAACATTTACAGGGTCTAACATTAATTAATACAGGGGAAATCCCTAAACGTTTTTCTAGACGTCTAAATAATAAGCAGGTTATAAGTAATTGACAAACATTGCATAGTACATCGTTTCTTAAACTTAGGAAATTATATGATAAATTAGTTAGATATAGACAACATATTAGTAATTTTGCATATTTTATTAACAATAACATAATTCCTAAAGGCCTCAGAATAAAAATTATTGCTAACATAGACCAATTTCCTAGGGAACATGCAATTAAATGGGGTAATACAATAAGAGAAGCATCTGTTGCATTAATACATATTTTGAAAGATGCATTTTTGGTAAGACTTAAATTAATTGAAAAAGAAATTATACATTTTGGTAGTTGTAATTTAATGAATATAGATGAACAGACGGAATTACAGGAATGGGTTTTTTTGAGAGAGAAGTTATTGGTGAAGAAATTTCATAATAAAATGCATAATTGGTTCAAAGTTATGGGTAATGAGCCAAGATATGAATTAGTTACTAATAAGTAACAAACACTAATTAATTGTATGACTTCTGATAATCATACTGTGTCGGATATTTCTACATCGGATATGATTCCAATTGATACTGATCAATCATTTATATCATCTTCACATTCATTAGATTGTGCTGAAATGTTACCATCTGTTCTTAATAGTGATGCTGGTTTAGCATTGGTTCATAGAGTTACAGATTCTTCTGAATGCACTAACAATATTTTAGTTTCTGGAAATACAAATACTAATAAATCTAAGTCAAATATTTATAGCAATGACTTTTTATGTTTAGCTAATAAGGAAAACAATGTGATTAATCTAACTAACATTAATCTTAGTGAGGCAGAATGTTCACTGTTAAATAAAGGTTTATCTTTTTGCCCTACAGTTCAGTCATTTTATCAAAAAAATGAATTTAAAATTCATCAGGATTTAGATAATTTTTCAAGAAGACTTAGATTAAGAGAATTTTTTGGAAAACAAGAATGTGATACTATTGGGAAAATACGATCTGATTGGACACGACCACATAAAAGGAATGTGTTATTAGATATGTACATTCATAATGTATATCAGGATATTATTAATGAAATTAGACTTAAACAACATAGTAAGTATAAGAGTAATTTAACATTGAGAGAGATGAATGCATTACGCAATTTAGTGAAAAGACAGGATAATATTATAAAACCAGCTGACAAAGGTGGATCAATAGTAATTATGAATAAAGATGATTATGTTAAAAAATCTCTGGAGCTTTTACATGATAAAATTTTTTATGAGCCTATTTCACTAACCACTATTAATTCATTATTCAAGGGTATACTTTTTAGTTTAAAAGATATGAGAGCTAGGGGTCTTATAAATAATAATGTATATAACTTTTTAGTACCAACCAAAGTTCATCCTAGTAGTTTTTATATTTTGCCAAAGATTCATAAACCTGGTTGTCCAGGCAGACCTATTGTTGCTAGTATTGGTAGTCCTACAGAAAATATTTCAGCATATGTTGATAATATTATTAAATTTATTCCACTATCATTTAATTATTATGTTAAAGATACTACTCATTTTCTTTGTGTGTTAGAAAATATTAAATCTGAATTACCAGTTGATTGTTTTTTGGTTACTTTGGATATTGTATCATTATACACAAATATACCTCATGATGATGGAGTTGAGGTTATTAAATGTGCTTTACAAGATAGAGAGTATGATCATGGTCTTATTACTACTATGGTTGAATTAATATATTTGGTTTTAAGAAATATTTTTTTTTACTTTTGATTCTAGATACTATTTACAGAAACAAGGTACTGCAATGGGTACAAAGATGGCACCAAGTTATGCGAATATGTTTATGTCAAAACTAGAGTCCTCTATTCTTGATAATGCTAAGCTGAAACCTCACACTTGGCTTAGATATATAGATGACATTTTCATGATATGGCCACATAGTGAAGTTGAACTTCATAATTTTTTAAGTTATTTAAATAATTTTAATAAACATATTAATTTCACAATGAATTTTTCAAAATCAATTGCTCATTTTCTTGATGTTGAAGTTATTTACACTAATAGAGTTCTTACTACTACTGTATATAGGAAACCAACTGATAATAACCGCTATCTACATTTTTATAGTAACCATCCTAAACATTTAAAGGCTAATATTCCTTATAGTCAATTTTTAAGGATGAAGAGGATTTGTAATGATGAGAAATTTCTTCAACAAAATAATAGTATTTTATATAATAGATTGCTCAATATGAGGTATCCTAAGACATTGTTGGATAATGCAGTAAGGAGATCTTCTTTAATTGATAGAAAGAAACTTCTTTTATCTTAAAAGAGTAAAAAACAATTAGATGTTCCACCATTGGTTCTTACTTTTAATAGAGATTTACCTAATATTAACCGGATATTGGTGAAACATTTTAACATATTACAGTCCACAGATTATTTAAAATCTATTTTTTCTGATCCACTTAAGGTTGTATATCGAAAACATAGATCACTTAGAGATATACTTGTCAAAATAAATTTTACTAGTAGTTCTGTACAGGAAAAAAGATGTTCTCCATGTGAGGATAAAAGATGTTTTACATGTAAACATATTGTTGTGACAAAAGTGGTCTTTAGTACTAAGAATTGTAATTTTAAATGGTATATTCCTAATTATGTTACATGTAAAAGTGTTAATTTAATATATTTGATAGAGTGTAGTAGATGTTTAAACCAGTATATAGGTGAGTCAGCAAATAGTTTACATGTCAGAATGACTAGTCATAGATTTGACATTTTGCATAAGAATAAAGATAGACCGGTTTCAAAACATTTTAACTTACCGAATCATTCAATTGATGATTTAAAAGTAGTGATTCTTCAGGAAGGTTTTTCTTCTACAAGGGAGAGGAAACAAAAGGAGAGTTTTTTTATTTTTAAATTCAAGACCTTAGAACCACATGGATTGAATTTGAACACTGGAACTATTACATCTCTGGGTTACCTGGTCTCCTAAATGATTTCTATATGTGAGTTTTTTATGTGAAAATTTTCTTATATGAGGTTTTTTATGTAAAGATTGGTTATGTGGATGTTTAATATCTGTGTTTAATTGATTTATAGATAAATAATTAGTTATTATAAATTATTGTACTTTGCACTAACTATAATTTTTGATTAAAATGTATAAGTATTTTAGTTTTTAATGAATATTAATGTGAGCACAGCTATTTTTTGTATGTGAGCATAGTCTAATTTTTCTATGTATGCACATATGTATATTTTAGTTTTTAATTTTGGATTTTTTATTTTTATATTTATTTTAATTTAAATAGAATTTAAGCTTGATTAGGAGGGAATGTAGTTGTTTGTTTTTTTTTTTTTTGTTTGTTTGAATTTTGTCATTGATTGGGTAGATATTCTGTGTTAGATTTTGTGACCAATCAGAGAGGTTTTGTTAAATTTTTAATCTTTTACCAAATCTGTAATTTTTGATTATCGCCATTTTACTGTGTATTTTTTTTCTTTCTGATGAAAACCAGTCCTCTGGTTGAAATATAATATTATTTATTGGATTTATAAGTCTTTTTTTGTTTATATATATATATAAAATAATCCAGTGCATAACGCTATACTGAAATAAATATACGAATATTAAGCAATTAAATCATCCCACATGATTAAGAAATCCAGTACTGCCCCCTATGAACTAATATATAAATACATTAGAGTTTGTATTTCAAAATAGCCAGGATACCATTTTGACCTGGGTATTTTGAAATACAAACTCTAATGTATTTATATATTAGTTCACAGGGGGCAGTACTGGATTTCTTAATCATGTGGGATGATTTAATTGATATATATATATATAGTAAAATTGTTTTTAGGGGGAAAAATTGAAACGATATAAAGATGTATTTTAAAGAGTCCTAATTATTGTTTGTATTCAATCTAAAATCAAGGCACAAGATAAACTTTAACACCTTCTGTTTAGTTTTTTAACATTTAAAAATTAGAAGTTTGCATTTTTATATATTATGTTCAAAAAATCTTATTATAATTATTGTAATCTGGTAAGTTTAAACTTTATGTATACTATCCTTTGTTACACGCATATTATTTATTTTCTTTTAAATTTTTTATTAGTAAAAATATATATAATTTTATTACAAAGATTTTACTAAAGCAAGAAATGTATTAACATTCTAAAGGATAAAAACATATAATAAATAGACCAGTAATAAAACCAACATGTTTTAAGCTTATAATTATCGATCATGCTGGTGTTATATATCATAGCTATAGTCAAATTTCTAAAAAAAACATATTACACCTCCTTAACTGAATCCAAAAGACTTTCAAATAAATGGCATATTTGCCCTTGTGATTTTCACTATAAATGCTTAAAGATAATATCAGTAAGAATATTTCTAAGAACATTAAACCAACTAAAAGCAAACTGACTATTAAACTACGATGAAAAAAATGATTACTATAAAATCAAACTGTCAATTTTTTCGCAAACATGATTATGACAAAATAAATAAGCATATGTAATTAGAAGGTATTTAACTAGGATTTTTGCAGCTCTCTACATCTATTCATTCGTTCTTATACTTTCAATACACATGGCCACATACATGTGAAAGTATAAACGATCTCCAATATATGTATTTCAGCTGAACCAGCACTCATCACATTGTCCAAATTATCATCTCCATTATACCTATATATATATATATATATATTATGATTCGATGTCTGTATTTTTAAAGCAATATACGTAATTATATAACTGAATATTTGTAAATACAGTAACTAAATAATTAAATAATTTTATCCACTTAGGAGCGCTTTGATTATCCAGTAATCTGTGTCAACTAAAGCTTTAAAATGCTAACTTTTCCACAATTCCGTGATCTTAACGTTTGCTGCTTGTCTGTTAATTAAGTCATGTTTATATTTATATATTAGCATAGCCTCCTTTATTTTTCTTTTATTGTTATTTTTTTTCAATTTGCAATATTTTTACACTGTTAAAATTGAAGTCAAAACCATAAATACATGATTTATTGTGGTTGTAAAAAAGAGATGCTGAAATATTATTATCTACTATGCAATTTTGTTTCGATTTCTGAACACGTTTTAATTAATAGCAAGTGTTCTTTAGTTCTTTTTTCCAACATACGTTTTGATTCGATGTCTGTATTTTTAAAGCAATATACGTAATTATATAACTGAATATTTGTAAATACATTAAGTAAATAATTAAAAAAAATTATCCACTTAGGAGCGCTTTCGATTATCCAGTTATCTGCGTCAACTAAAGCTTTGAAATGCTAACTTTCTCACAATTCCGTGATCTTAACATTTTCTGCTTGCCTGTTAATTAAGTCATTTTTATATTTATATATTAGCATAGCTTCCTTTATTTTCCTTTTATTGTTATTTTTTTCAATTCACAATATTTTTACACTGTTAAAATTGAAGTCAAAACCATAAATACACGATTTATTATGGTAAAAAACAGATGCTGAAATATTATTTTCTACTATGCAATTTTGTTTTGATTTCTGAACACGTTTTAATAATAGCAAGTGTTCTTTAGTTTTTTTTTCCAACCAACGTACGTATATATATATATGATCAATAGATGGAGCTTTACCAAGACCTCCAAACAAGCGTATTTGTTTACATAAACGTCAGAGTCAATATTCACTGTCTCTTTCATTTTGCTCCACCCTCAGATCAGCTGATTTCAAGCTGATTTGCTCTCATCAGTGAAGGGATAGGAGTTACAAACTAGACCTAAATATTAACTCCAAGCGTTTTATGCAAAACGTTTCTATCAGTTTGCAAGCATGAATTTTTTAGACACCTAAATGTCTTCAAACTCAGCCTATCAAACTAGATAGCTATGTGGGTCTGATATCAGTTCAGTTTCTCCACATAATCAAAGCTTCTGCAATCTATATCATTGCAAGAAAACTTTAAAGGTACATTTATGAAAAAAAAAACAAGTTTTATATACGTAAAAACCTGCTATTGCTTGTATTAATGATCAATAGATGAAGCTTTACCAAGACCTCCAAACAAGCGTATTTGTTTACATAAATGTCAGAGTCAATATTCACTCTCTCTTTCATTTTGCTCCACCCTCAGATTAGCTGATTTCAAGCTGATTTGCTCTCATCAGTGAAGGGATAGGAGTTAGAAACTAGACCTAAATATTAACTCCAAGCGTTTTATGCAAAACGTTTCTATCAGTTTGCAAGCATGAATTTTTTAGACACCTAAATGTCTTCAAACTCAGCCTATCAAACTAGATAGCTATGTGGGTCTGATATCAGTTCAGTTTCTCCACATAATCAAAGCTTCTGCAATCTATATCATTGCAAGAAAACTTTAAAGGTACATTTATGAAAACAAAACAAGTTTTATATACGTGAAAACCTGCTATCGCTTGTATTAATGATCAATAGATGGAGCTTTACCAAGACCTCCAAACAAGCATAATATTTAGGTCTAGTTTCTCACTCCTATCCCTTCACTGATGTGAGCAAATTAGCTTGAAATCAGCTGATCTGAGGGTGGAGCAAAATGAAAGGGACAGCGAATATTGACTCTGACATTTATGTAAACAAATGCGCTTGTTTGGAGGTCTTGGTAAAGCTACATCTATTGATCATTAATACAAGCGATATCAGGTTTTTACGTATATAAAACTTGTTTTGTTTTTCATGTATATATATATATATATATATTCGTTTTCACATGTATGTAATCATGTATATCGGTTATGTGAGAGGGAAAAATAGATGTAGAGAGTTTGAAAGATTCAGTTCAAATCAGTTCAAATTAGATTAAGTTCTGCATAAAAAGTATCATCATCATCATTATCAACCATTATCAATCCACTGCAGGATGAAGGTCTCTCCAAGTTTAATCCATCTTCTCCGATCTTTAGCTTCTCTTCTCCACATCATCCCTACATATTTTCTTATTTCATCCATCCATCTTACATGTGGTCTCCTTCTGGATCTTTTACAATATCTTGGAATCCAGTTTAAAATTTCAATTGTCCATCTATTATCATCTCTTCTAGCAATATGTCCAGCCCAACTCCACTTCAATCTTTTAATTTTTTCAATGAGGTCAGTAACACCTGTTTGTTCTCTTACCCATACATTGCGTTTTTGATCTCTTCTTGTTACTCCCAACATACATCTCTCCATACCTCTTTGAGTGGTCTGAAGTCTCTGTATTGATCTTCTATTAAGTGTCCAAGTCTCAGATCCATAAGTAAGAACTGGTAAAACACATTTGTTAAAAACCTTTCTTTTCAAACACATAGGCATATTTCCTTTTAATATCAAGTTATTTCTACCAAAAGCACTCCAACCAAGTTTAATTCTATGATTAATTTCCTCTATTATGTTTCCATCTGTATTAATAATCTGACCAAGATATTTGTAACTCTTAACTTCTTCTAATTCATCATAATCAATCATTATTTTCATATTTTGAGCAAATCGATTAAACATTACTTTAGTCTTTTTAACATTTATCTTTAGTCCTACTTTCATTTATCTTTAGTCCTACTTTCCTACTTTCATCTGATAACTCCTGCAACATTTCCTGCAGGTCGTAAGCATTATTTGCAAAAACAACTACATCATCTGCGAAATCTAAATGATTTAAATAATCTCCATTTACTTTCACTCCTTTAGTTTCCCATTTTAATCCACAAAATACTTCTTGCAGCACTGCTGTAAAAAGTTTTGGAGATATGGAGTCACCTTGTCTTACACCTTTCTCAATGTTGACTTTCCCAGTATCATTATGTAATCTAATTGTTGTTGTTGCATTTTTATAAATATTCTTTAAAATATGACAATATCCTGGATCTATACCTTGATGATCCAATGCTTTAATCACTGAAGAAATGTTTATAGAATCAAATGCCTTTTCATAATCTACAAATCCAAAACAAAATGACAACTCGCATTCATTTGTCCTTTCTATAACTTCTCTCAATACTTGAATATGATCTACTGTACTAAAACCACTTTTAAATCCAGCTTGTTCTCTTGGTTGGTGAAAATCCAAGTTTCTCTGTAGACGAGTTGTAATTATCTTGGTAAAAATTTTATATAAAACTGATAAAAGGCTGATAGGTCTGTAATTTCTAATATCTTCTTTATCACCTTTTTTAAATATTAATATTATTACTGCATTCTTCCAATCATCCGGTACATCTTTATCATTTAGACATTTGGTATATAACTTTGCTAATATTTTTTTCTGTTTCTTCACCTGCTTCTTTTAATATATCAATTATAATTCCATCATTACCTGGAGCCTTTCCTTTTTTCATACATTTAATTGCATTTCTCACTTCTTCATTTAAAATTCTGGGCAATTCGGAAGATGTAATAGATATAGGAGGTACTTGTTCTTTATTACTATATAATTCTTGATAAAAATCTTCTACCAATTTCATAATGTCATTCCTCTTTTTAGTAATAATTCCATCTTTTTTCCTTATTGTAGATATAAATTTCCTACCAATACCAAAATGTTGTTTTACATTCTTAAGACTTTTATTTTCTTCTACAGCTTTTCTTGCTAGTTCACAGTTATACTTTCTTATATCATTTTCAAGTCTTTTCCGCACCATTTTACAAAATTCGAGATATTCAATTCTTTTTAATGCATCATTCTTGCATATCTTCATATTCCTTCTTTTCTTCATAAGTTCTCTAGTCTCAGTAGAAATTTTATTAGTCAATTGCTGCTTTTTTCTACCAACTATCTTTGTTGCAGTTTTTAAAAGTGTATCAGTTATTTTCATATTAATTTCATTCAAATCTGAATCATGTTCAAAATCTACTATTACTTGAAACCGATTTGTAAGTTCTAATTTAAATTCATTAGAATGTTTCTGAAGATTAGGAATATCAACTGTAAATATAGTTTTTCTTAATAATTTTTGTCTCTCTAGTTTTACATTAACATGTATCTTACCCCTTACTAATCGATGATCACTTCCTGTGTTAAATTTATTAAGAACATTACAATCTTGAAATATGTATTTCCTGTTAGTCAAAATATAATCCAATTCGGCTGTACCTTCATTTGGATGCTTCCATGTCCATTTCCTTCTAACATTTTTCTCAAAAAAAGAATTCATAATATAAAGTTTTTCCTTCTCTGCAAACTCCACAAGTCTATGTCCTCTCTCATTTCTATTACCATAACCAAAATTACCTACAACACTTTCATCTTTCATTTGTTTACCAATTCTAGCATTAAAATCTCCCATAACAATTTTAAAATGTTGTTTACTCTGATCAAAAGCCTTTTGTACATCCATGGTGATTTTTTACTGCAGTTTAAATATTGTTTAAGTTTATATATTTTATTTTTAATAATTTATACAAAGTTAATGGTTTAATTGATAAAGCATGAATGTGGTGTTTTGCTTAGTTATATTTAATATTTAAATACAAGTATACTTTTTATTTTTTTGTCTGTCCCAATTATACAATTATGACATACAAAAAAAATAAAAAGTATACTTGTATTTAAATATTAAATATAACTAAGCAAAACACCACATTCATGCTTTATCAGTTAAACCATTAACTTTGTATAAATTATTAAAAATAAAATATATAAACTTAAACAATATTTAAACTGCAGTAACAAATCACCATGGAAACATGGTGAACAATCAACTGTTTTCTAGATAATTATAAAAATGTTATTTAAATTTTCGAGATTTACCTATATTTATCTCTCTTTTTTTCATATTTTTCAGACGCTTATTTCTAAGGTTACAGCCTTAGTAAATTATTATATCATAAATCTAATTTATGTGTGTATAATATCTTTCTTTGATATACCATTAGATTAAATTATGATAAATCCGAAATGGTAATTTGTCAATAGCCGAGAGGTCATCGCAACAGCCTTGCAAGCAAGTAATTGGTTGCAGACGGTTGTGGGTTCGCATCCCGGCCGATGCTATGACATATGAAGAAATGGTAATTTAGGCTGAATCTGATATGCAAAGAGAATTTAAGTTTAATATGGAGTTAAGAGTAAAGATATGAACATGCATAGCTTAATATTTTGGTTGATTTTTAAAACAATTCAATAAAATGAGCAATAACTAATACCCATCGACACTTTTTATGATATATCGGTTGTCAACTAATAAGAATTTGTCAGATTAAAAATCGTATGCGATTATATATACAATTTTATTGTTTCATAAATAATTGCTATACAGCTGAGGAATTAAATTGCAATACGGAATGAAAATTGCCCATTCTGCTCCTAGTTTTGATTGCAGTTTTTTTTTTTTATAATGATGATGAAGTAGTCTACTAGAGGATGTGGTCTTCATTTTATTATTCTATTCTAAAGTGTTACACTTTATGTCTGTAAAGTTAAACTCCTCATGTACTTAAATATTTATAAGTAGAGAACAATAAAATTAATCACATTCATGAAGTGGTTTACTTTATTGACGTTTTAGGGTCCTAAGTAAAGAGTGCTATATTAAGACCGTATATTTTTAATATAAATTATAAATATTTATAAAAGCTATTTTCCATCCTAATTATAGTTTAAAAATCAATATATTTTTAATATTATTTATATTCCAAATATTAACATATTTAATAAAGCAGAAAATATTGGAGAACCACTACGGATAATGATCTGATCTTGTTATGATGATAGAACACATGATACATCTTTACATTACTTTTATAGAAGAGGAAATTTAATGGATCATTCAACTACGATTTTAACATTAATATTATAGAAAAAAATCTTTATGTATGGTAATCATAAAACATATTTTAGTTGCCAGAATCCATTTTTATTTTTTTATGGTAAAAATATATAATGAAAATTAAAGTGTTTAGAAATTTTTGCTGTTAAACGTCATTTAATATAATGACGTCGGCAGTTACTGGTCATGTCATCTACCAGCAGCAAAATGATGACATTTTGGTGTTGGTGTCATTATCAAATCTAAAGTCTATTACTGCAATCGCAAATAATAAAACAACGAATAATAAATAATTCCTTCAGTATTTAATCCAATTAGATTCTTTCTTCAACATTCAAAAATCACAAAACTTTATTATCACATCTGATTGCAAAGAATCTCAACTTAGAATTAATACATTTTATAAATGACAGGACATATATTTTATTGTTTTAAGCATGCTTCGGTTTAGGTAGCATGTTATAGATATAAATATTCACCACCACAATACTGAAACTAATATCAGACTGTCATTTTAATTATATAAAAAAAGAAATCCATATAGAGTTTATTACTTGATTAAATATGTAAATGATTATGGCCAGAAGTTTGGTTTGAGGAGGGGAGAGGAAAACATGAGAAAATAATATTTTTAAACATTTTTAAAAAATACAAGAAAACAGACTCTTTATAAAAGTTGCTAAAGATACATATTTTATTGTTATTAAATAACTGGTTTAAGATTTACAATTACAAAATTATAAAATAGTTTTAAAGTAAAATAAACATTTGTTAGTGTTGTTTTTTTTTTAAATTTTTTTGTTACTTTTAAAGTGATTTTTTTCATTGCTTTCACATGACATTGTTTAGTCTTTATAAAATCCAAAAATAAATATTAACATCATAATTATTTAATATCGACAAACACATATTATTTCACAAATTCACACACACACACACACACTTCAAATTTTAAATATTGAATTTATGAATAAAATATTAAGTAATTCTTAAACTATAAAACTATTTTGTTTATAGAAAATGATTGTTTTGCCTACATAGCATATTTTCCTAAGAGAAGTTCAGTAAAAGAATCTTCAAAGTCTAATTTTCCTTCAATGGACAATTCCAAATTAATAACTTGTTCAATGTCGCATTCCAATATTTCATCTAATATAATATCGTCTAGACCGGGAATGAAAGATAAATTTTGAATGGATTTATTCTCAACTATTTCAATGTTGCATTCCTGTTGTTCAGCTAATGTAACATTCTGGAGACTTTGACTGAATGATTGAAGGGAATTATTATTAACTAATTTTATTTGTTTCTTTTGGGAAACTGAGAAGGGATGGCTTTCAAAACTCTGGTAATTCTGACATGTTCCAGAACTTAGATTGATAGGTATCATTGTTTTAGAGTTTTCATAAAAAGTACTTGTATTAGATTCATTAGAATTAGCTTCAAATTGAAAATCATTAAACCGAAAACTATATAGTTGATCATTTGTTAACGAATTCTTACTTTCTGCAGTATAACTAACGTAAAAGTTTTCAGGTGTACAGGTAATTAGCTTTTGTTACAATTTCTTACTAGCTAGATCTTAGGCTTTATTACTTTTCTGAGATTCAATAGCAACTGTTTGTATTTTTTTATTCTCATTGCATCTGGGTGAAGCGTCCACCAGGAAGACTTCTTTGGACCTTCATTTGATTCACGGAAAAATAAATTCTTAAGTAATGATCGATTATGTCGAATTGAATTCTGAAAAAAAAAAATAATAATAATTAATCAAACGCTATGGGTAAAGTAAATGTAAAGCTATCACATAAACTAAATAAGAATAATGTTATATTTAAAATCGATAAACAATACAATAATTAATACAGTGGCTGCAGAAAGGAATTTGCTATTAACTGAAAGGAGACCCTTTGATTCCTCTTGGAGGCCTTAAAGGAACCGAGCAGGGCAAATTCCTAATGTCCACTTCATACGTTCTTGTCGTTGCAGCTGTTATTACTATGTGATTATTCATATAGTATACGAACATGGATGGGCTGCTCACCAACACGCATTAGCCAGCGTGGTGAGTTTATCGGCTTTTTTACCTCTGAGTTTAAGATTAAGAAACACCATGGTCTTTCTTCTCAGTGCCTGATAAGGCAGAATGAATGTTTGTGTAAATGATAAATATTTTTCCAATACATATATACAATTATGACAGACAAAAATAAAGCATGGCCTTTATTCCCAAGAGGCTGTAAAGTCACCAACCAAGGCAGCGTTTGGTGGCCGAAGGCAGAGGGTGCTAAGAATCCCCTGATTGCGGACCTAGGCTGCCATTTGATGACGACTTTTTATTTAGGTACTTACAACTGCAGATCACTTTCAAGTGAAGGAAGATTGCAAGAATTAGAAGAATAACTGTCTTATATTAAATGGGACATTATTGGACTTTGTGAAGTTAGAAGAAAAGGAGAAGAAACAATTGATTTAAAAAGTGGACATATACTCTATTATAAAGGCACACATATTGGAAATACAAGTGGAGTAGGATTCGTTATAAATAAAAAGTGGGAGAACAATATTGTGGAGATTGATGGTGTATCGCACAGAGTGGCAAGATTAGTTATACAACTTAATAGCAGATACCAAATGCAGATAATTCAGGTTTATGCCCCAACAAGTTCTCATAGTGATGAAGTAGTAGAAGATTTTTATATGGATGTACAAAAGACTTTTGATCAGAGTAAACAACATTTTAAAATTGTTATGGGAGACTTTAATGCCAGAATTGGTAGACAAATGAAAGATGAAATTGCTGTATGTAATTTTGGTTATGGTAATAGAAATGAGAAAGGACATACACTTGTGGAGTTTGCAGAAAAAGAAAAACTTTATATTATGAATTCATTTTTTGAGAAAAATATTAAAAGGAAATGGACATGGAAGCATCCAAATGAAGGTACAGCAGAATTGGATTATATTTTGACTAACAGAAAATACATATTTCAAGATTGTAATGTTCTTAATAAATTTAACACAGGAAGTGATCATCGATTAGTAAGGTGTAAGTTACGTGTTAATGTAAAACTAGAGAGACAAAAATTATTAAGAAAAACAATATTTACAGTTGATATTCCTAATCTTCAGAAACATTCTAATGAATTTAAATTAGAACTTACAAATAGGTTTCAAGTGTTAGGAGATTTTGAACATGATTCAGATTTGAATGAAATTAATATGAAAATAGCTGATACACTTTTAAAAACTGCATCAAACATAGCTGGTAGAAAAAAGCAGCAATTGACTAATAAAATTTCTACTGAGACTAGAGAATTTATGAATTAAAGAAGGAATATGAAGGTATTCAAAAATGATGCATTAAAAAGAATTGAATATCTCGAATTTTGTAAAATGATACGGAAAAGAGTTGAAAATGATATAAGAAAGTATAACTGTGAAATAGCAAGGAAAGCTGTAGAAGAAAATAAAAGTCTCAAAAATGTTAAACAACATTTTGGTATTGGTAGGAAATTTATATCTGCAATAAGAAAAAAAAATGGAATTATTACTAAAAAGAGAGATGATATCATGAAATTGGTAGAAAATTTTTATCAAGAATTATATAGTAATAAAGAACAAGTACCTCCTATATCTATAACATCTTCCGAATTGCCCAGAATTTTAAATGAAGAAGTGAGTCATGCAATTAAGTGTATGAAGAAAGGAAAGGCTCCAGAAAATGATGGAATTATAATTGATATATTAAAAGAAGCAGGTGAAGAAATAGAAACAATTTTAGCAAAGTTATATACCAAATGTCTAAATGATAAAGATGTACCAGAAGATTGGAAGAATGCAGTAATAATATTAATATTTAAAAAAGGTGATAAAGAACATATTAGAAATTACAGACCTATCAGCCTTTTATCAGTTTTATATAAAATTTTTACCAAGATAATTATAACTCGTCTACAGAGAACTTTGGATTTCCACCAACCAAGAGAACAAGCTGGATTTAAAAGTGGTTTTAGTACAATAGATCATATCCAGGTATTGAGAGAAGTCATAGAAAGAACAAACGAATATGAGTTGTCATTATGTTTTGGATTTGTAGATTATGAAAAGGCATTCGATTCTATACACATTTCTTCCGTGATTAAAGCATTGGATCATCAAGGTATAGATCCAGAATATTGTCATATTTTAAAGAATATTTATAAAAATGCAACAGCAACAATTAGATTACATAATGATACTGAAAAAATCAACATTGAGAAAGGTGTAAGACAAGGTCACTCCATATCTCCAAAACTCTTTACAGCAGTGCTGCAAGAAGTATTTTGTGGATTAAAATGGGAAACTAAAGGAGTGAAAGTAAATGGAGAGTATTTAAATCATTTAGATTTCGCAGATGATGTAGTTGTTTTTGCAAATAATGCTTCAGAGCTGCAGGAAATGTTGCAGGAGTTAGCAGATGAAAGTAGAAAAGTAAAACTAAAGATAAATGTTAAAAAGACTAAAGTAATGTTTAATCGATTTGCTCAAAATATGAAAATAAAGATTGATTGAAGGATTAGAAGAAGTTAACAGTTACAAATACCTTGGTCAGATTATTAATACAGATGGAAACATAATGGAGGAAATTAATCATAGAATTAAACTTGTTTGGAGTGCTTTTGGTAGAAATAACTTGATACTAAAAGGAAATATGCCTACGTCTTTGAAAAGGATGGTTTTTAACAAATGTGTTTTACCAGTTCTTACTTATGGATCTGAGACTTGGACACTTAATAGAAGAGCAATACAGAGACTTCAGACCACTCAAAGGAGTATGGAGAGATGTATGTTGGGAGTAACAAGAAGAGATCGAAAACGCAATGTATGGGTAAGACAACAAACAGGTGTTACTGACATTATTGAAAAAATTAAAAGATTGAAATGGAGTTGGGCTGGACATATTGCTAGAAGAGATGATAATAGATGGACAATTGAAATTTTAAATTGGATTCCAAGAGATTGTAAAAGACCCAGAAAGAGGCCACATGTGAGATGGATGGATGAAATAAGAAAATGTGCAGGGGTGTTGTGGAGAAGAGAAGCTAAAGATTGGAGAAGATGGATTAAACTTGGAGAGACCTTCATCCTGCAGTGGATTGATAATGGTTGATGATGATGATGATGATGAATTAATACAGTAAAAAATGTTTTAAAAACAAATATATATATATTATAATTTAATAGGAGTACTTTCAAATTTGGCTTTCAATTTCTTATTAACATAGCTTCTTTAATTTTATTATTATTTCTTTCAATACATAAAATTTTAACTTTATTAAAATCTAAATCAAAACCAGTATACATGTAACATTATGATTAAAAAATACTGAAAGTGATGCGTGATCATTTCTAACACTCTCTTATCTTGATTTTTGCACTCGCTTATATAGCAATAAATGCTCCTTTGATCTTTTCTCATATGAAAGCTTAGAAATATTAATGTGACACATGAAAGGTATTAACCAATATAAGATTAAAAGGAAAGCACAATAACCACAAACAATGTATAAAATTTAAAAAGTGACAATAGAAACAAAAAAAAATCTAAACCTTTGTTTAAAAAGACTTCATGAAAATAAATGGAGATAAGAGTGAGGGATCAACTTATCTCAAACTGCCCCACCGCCAAAAAAAAAAAAAATTGTAAAATTGTGGAATTTGAAACATTCTGAATGTTGACAAAATCACACTGTCTTGGAATTAACTTTCCAAAGAGTAGTAATTATTGTTTAACGCAGATAACATGAACAATGATTTGTTATATAATTTAGCATAATTGTTGGTTATAAGATAAATCTACTTTTCAGATAACAGATGTCTTAAGATATCACATATCGTATTTGTTGAAGTTATAAATGGAAGCAAAAGATTAATTATTTTTGAAAAATCACATTTAAATAATTTATTCAATATAAAACTAATATAAAAAAGTTAAAACTATATCTCCTTCATATTTATTACTGTTTTGTGTGTCCCACCTTAATACAATTGATGTCAGCTTTTTTAGCAACATATTGCTTTTGCGCAATTGCTCATAACCAGTAAAACCAACATAGAGTGTGATATTAAAAAAGTGTTTTGCAAACCAAGTTCAAAATTCTAATTAATTTTAATTAAAAGAATCTGTATTCCAATAAATATTTCCTTAATAAAAAATAAAAAAAAAAAACTTTAAAATAATTTGTTTTTGTTTTTTTAATATAGTTTCATCTGGAAGCATATTTTTAGAAAAAAGGAGTTTACTGTTATTATTGTTTTATTAATTATGATGATTATGGTTTTAAAGAAAATTTATTTTATGAAATAATTTTGCAAATGCTAGTAATAATAATAACTTTATATATATATTTAATTTTCATTATGGTAATTATGTTTTTGTTACCCAAAAAAAAGGGGGGATTTTATTTGTCTTCCTGTTTTTTTTTTTTATTTTGATGCCCAAATTTCTTATAAAGAATTGCGGTAGAAAAAATACTGATATTCTTTGGGTAGTACACGGAAACCAAAAGTTAAGTATTCGCCGCCCTAATCAAAATGGTGTAATAAGTATTACAACAATTAATGAATTATAAAATTATTTTCTTACAAGAAATAATTGTAAATTCAAAAATAGCATTTTATCTATTTAAAATTGTTAGCCGTAATACTATTTATGCCAAAAGAAAATCAAGTGCTAATTTATTATTTTATTGTTAGGTTCAAAATAGTTTTTAAAGTTGTAATATTTTGAAATATAAAAAAAAAACCATTCTATAACAGAACGAAAGGCCAAATGACCTCTTCTTATTTTTATTTTGTATTTTTGTATAAAAATACTATTCATTGATAAAACAAGATGCATACTCAACAGACTAATTATTTTTTTAGAACCTGCAATAATATAAAAATATTTTGGATATCTCTTTGGAATAAAACGGTTATAAGAGTATGAGATTTATTTTAAATGTGCCGAGGATGAACGCATAAAATGGTGGATATAAACAGTAAAATTTTATTTATATGTATATGTGGCAATTTTTTTTTTGTTTTCTTTTAAAATATTTGCATATTTTATTAATGTTTGGAATAAAAAGAAAACTTTCAAATATTAGATATAATAAAACAGTTAGTTTCCACAAAAATTAAGTCCCGCAGGTAACGTTAATGAAATTCAATGACCACAAAATTTAAAATAATTTAATAAGTAATAAAAATAATGCAATTCTACACCATTTAAGTGACTATTTTCAATCAGAGTAGATAGAATGGTCCTTAAATGTATTAGTAAATTATATTTCTTTAAACTCAAATTAGAAAAAAATGCTGAGACAGAAATTGGATCTAAATATAGAAAATATTTCTTCACAATTTATAAAATATTACCTACTTTCCATCCCGATGAACTTTTAACGTTTTCTTTATTTTTAAAATAAAGTATATTTTGTGCTATCCAGAAGTAAATTTCATCTAAACACAGACGTTTTTCAGGTGAGGAACATATAGCTGCTATTATAATGTCAGAATAAGAACCATTTCCCCAAGGATTAAGTCGATGGTATTTCCTCAATTTTTTTTTTAGTTTTACCTTTATCCACTGTAGACGCTTTAAGAACTTAAGACATCGTATAAAGTTGTCGGTTCTTATATCAAAGATTCCTGAATAATTTTTGGTAAGTCAAAAATCACTTATTCAATAAGTTTGTGGTTTCAAAAATAGATGCAACTTATGTGGCAGAAACATTTACTGTCACCAGAAGTGCTACACTGAATCAAATAAAAGAAAATGGTCAAATGAAATGATTAAATATAAATACATAACGCTATCCATATTAATGACCAAGTAAAGTCGTTTTTAAGTGGCCAATTAATTATTCATGCGTCAATCAAAAAATAAATAATTATTTATTGGTCAGGATTAACTAAAATAACAAAGAGTAAAAAGGTTGGAAACCAATAATTATCACGATATAAAAACAATTATGGAAAGAGAAAAAGGAATTTAAAATCAAGTATAGAATATAGAAAGGCGACGCGAATTATTTTATTTTCATATGGTTTATAAGCTTTTATCAGTTTCTTATTACAAATATAAATAGTTTAATCGATATTTACTTCACTAACCCTTAAACCACTAATTATATTATTGGTTGTATGAGGTAAAAATCAAATCATTTAATTGGCCAACTCACAAACTGAAGCCAAAGCCTATTGTTAAAACATATTCGCCTATAATATTAAATTCAACTCAGATACGTTTATAAAAAGTATATTACTAATTTTTCAGGTTATGAAAGAGAACGAAAGTTCTTTCAAAAATAAATTGCTATTTATTTATTATAAAATATATTCAATTTCGGCAAATATAAAGTAAATGTCTAAACAAAAAAGTGCTGACGCAAATGCTTTTTTTCAATTTTACGTTATGGAAAAGTAAAGATTTCTTTTTGCTAAATCTTAAATATTTTTACTAAAATCTTCAATATTTTTCGAAAATAATTTTGTTTTTTTAGTATATTTTTTAAAAAACTATTTTAATTTCTCATTTTATATTTTTTTAATACTTAAATTACATTCGAAATGAAAATCTCAGTGTTTTTCTCAGGCGGTTTCTTTGTTCTTTCTAGCCAATCAGAATGTCTTTTTCAGCTGAGAGCCGGCTGACAGCCAATCACCGACAAGGTTCTTTTTTGTTTAGTTTTAAATGTGGTTTTTTTGATTTTTTACTTGTAAAATAATTCGGAAGAGGGCACCATCTTACAGAACTTTTAAAAACCTAATCAATAACTGTCAAACGAATATTCTACCATTAAAACTAGCAGAATTAGAATGACGTGATGCTTCGTAAGAGGCGGTTGAAGACTAATATAATGAATGCTACAATATTATTGATAAATCTGCCATTGTCGTTTCTTTTCCATGGGATATTAATATTGTTTTTTTTATTGTATATGTTTGATGAATCCTATTTTTGGTACCTTATGGATGATATATGTTATACATATTTTAATTGAATTATGTAATTTTGCACAATCACAATTTTTTTATACTTAGTTCCCTACGTGCTTTTAATAATTATGCTATGATTAATAATATTTATATAGGTTGGAAAGTAAATCTTATAGAAAAATGTATATTTCTTTTACATTTGTTATTTTTATAAATGCAAACACACATCTCTTTTTAATTAAAGAAGAGAAAAAAAATAAACATTACTTGTTTTATCGGAGATTACAATCATTTCACATATATTTAAAATGATAAATTTTCCGTAAACGAAGCAGAGCTGATTACCCAGAAAATAAAAAAATTGTAAGAGACGATTGCCAAGACAATATTTATTTATTAAGAAAACAGTACAAAACAAAATATTTATACTTTACTGCATTTTAATTTAATATATTTGAATTTCTATTAATTAAAATATTGAGATATAAATTATACTATTGTATCAAATACTTTATTCAACTTTAGCAAAATGAATGATAAATTCTAATATATAGAGAAGGTGAAAATAATTTTGCACATGTACAAATCCTATTAGTGGAGTCGCAGTATTCATACTTTGGCCGATAATTCACATGGATGACTTAATTGCTTAAATCACTAGCTACTATTTCTAACGTTGTTTATAGTAATATTGTGTATGTGTCCAGGTTTAAGTCCAGAAGTGCCGCACTTATTTGTTATAATGTAATAAATTAATATCAATAAATACTGGATAATATTAGAGCTATGTATCAATGATTCTTATCTAAAAAAAATTATACTTGTTGATCTTTGTGATGCATTTCTTATTATGATTTGTCTTTTTCAGTTATTGTATTATCATATATTTAAAGAATTTATGATACAGGATAATTTTTTTCTAATAGTTAAAACCATGTAGCACATGAAAAAAATAAAAATAGTTATTAGGTTAATTAATATGTTTCTATTTAACTCAAGTAAGTACATTAATCTTTAAATGAGGCTTAAAGTTTTTATCTTGACTAAAGATAATGTACAATTTTAAAAATAATTGCTAATAAATATTAATGAACTTCTTGGAAGCAATCGATGTGAATGTTGTGATTACAGAAAGCATGCCAATATTAAATAAAAGTTAGCTTATACCTATATACTGTATATATTTTCTAACATAAAAAAAATCGATTGCCGTTGAAATTAATTATATTACAAGTTGGCATGATCAAAAAATTTGTAAAAACAAGTTAATCGAAGACGTTAATTGATGAATAAATAAAATTTTGTCATATCTATGTGTGTGCGTACTTCTTTTCAATATATGCCTAACTTAAATTACTATGGTTTAAAAATGTATTTTATAAAACTGCAATAAGTAAAATGATAAGTCTTATAATGATAGGCAAGAAAAAAACATTAGACAATTAATTTAAATTTTAGGTGAAGCACATGAATTTGAATTGCATAGCTTAAAAACATGTACAGTATTTTGTGATGATTTCAGATTTGTTTTCTGGAATAGTTTAAAGAAATAATTTTCTTTTTAAATTGAATGATAAATATAAACCCATTATTAAAAAATATAAAACAGTCAAAAAAGTTAGAAAATTTAGTATATATTTCTTTTATTTCGTTACTTTTTTTTTTTAATGTAAATAAAAACATTTAAATATTTGTGAAAAAAATTATCTCAATATAAAATTAGAAAGAAAACAAAACATGTTTTTTTTTAAAATGATACAAAAGTCTCCGGATTATAATAATCAGGATATCAGGTGTTTGGTAAAAAAAACACCCTAATAAAAATTAATGCACACTTAAAATCATGTTATAAGTACAAAAGATATAAATAGATTTAAACAGAAGAAAAAAAAATCGATTAATTCAATATAGAGAGAAGAAAATGCCGATAAAGTAGTGTTAAAAAATTAAAATCGGATGGTTAAAACAGTTTGACGTTCACAACCTTGCTTACTGTTTTGAGGTACATTAGTATGCTTCATTTATCTTTGAAATAATGACATTATTTAATAAATAAATGTATTCCATAAATAGCTAAAAAACATTTTCTTTACATGTAATTTTAAGTCATTAAGTATAATGTTGATGTTATTTTTCGAATCAACAGTTTATCCTTTTATTATTATTATTATTATTATTATTATTATTATTATTATTATTATTATTATTATTATTATTATTATTATTATTATTATTATTATTATTATTATTATTATTATTATTATTATTATTATTATTATTATTATTATTATTATTATTTATTTATTTATTTATTTATTTATTTTATATGGTAGTAGTCGCAAATAGAAACGATAATTTATTTATTTATTTAGTAAGGCTGTAACCTCAAGCACATGGGTATAAAAATGCGATAGTAGGGACCTCTACAGGTTTTTAAACCACAAGCTTACTCTTTGGAAGAAAAGAGGAGAACCCTTCTTTACTTCAACCTACTTTCTATTTAAATAGGTGAAGGTGAAGCAGTTATATCTGAGAGCGTGAAGCTATTCCATACTTCACTAATTACGTCCACATTTCTTATTACACATTAATATTCGTGAAATATTTCTATTTACGAGTCTTCCAAAGAGTAAGCTTGTGGTTTAAAGACCTGTAGAGGTCCCTACTATCGCATTTTATACACATGTACTTGAGGCTACAGCCTTAATGAATATTACTTACGAATAAACTTATAATTACAACTTTAAATTATCGTAATAGATTTCTCACTATAAAATCTTTCCATTGACTTGTTGTTAATTGAAAGATTTCATATTAATATGTAATAAGAAATGTGGACTTAATTAGTGAAGTATTGAATAGCTTCACCTATTTAAATAGAAAGTAGGTTGAAGTAAAGAAGGTTTCCCCCCTTTTCTTCCAAAGAGTAAGCTCGTGATTTAAGGACCTGTAGAGGTCCCTACTATCGCATTTTTATATGAATGTGCTTGAGGCTACAGCCTTAACGAATATTACTTACGTATCACTTATAATTACAACTTTATTTATTTAGTGTAAATAAATTATTTTTATTAACAGATTTCATTTGTTTTCGGTTTTTCAATTTATTCCAAACACATTCCATTAATTTCTGTTAAACCAACCAATTGACGCAACTCACTGGAAAATATGAAGGGATAAAAGAAGTACAATAATGATCAGACATTGTAAAATATACAGAAATAATCATTCCATCTAATAGGAATTGTCACCTAAAGATGATTTTTTTAAAATAAATGTAAACAACAAAAATAGTTTTGGTATCAGTATACTTACTCTTTAATGGTAAAAATATTTTAATCATCATCATCATAATCACAGTGTTGCTTATTTTAAATATATCTACTTCACTTTCTTAATCATTTTATTTGAATTTATATTTAGTCCCAATTTAATCCGTTGCAATATATTTAACTGGGTGGGGTAATAGATCGATTAGAAAAACAAAATCTAGCATAAATTTTACTCTTTAATAAAATAGAAACTGTGAAAAGCAAATTTTAAGATAAACACAGTGTTAATGTACTATTATACCTATAATATATCACACAATTATTTATTATAAACTTGATCAACTCCACTGCAATTTAAGTATTACTCCACACCTGGTGGAGAAGCATAATACCCAGAGGGTAACTATGATCAATCTGGAGCTATATATAAGATACATGATGACTACATTTCAAGGTCATAGATCTTCTTGGCTGCAAAATTCGACACCTATCATTCAAAGCACTTTTTTGTTTCAGAGTAAATTCCAGGTGCCAGTTAATTACAACAGCAACTAAGATGCCCTGAATGATGGCAAACTAATTCAGCACCTAAGAAATCTTAACTAGCTCAATCAAAAGAATAATATAATAAACTGCTTATATAACTTTTCTGCTAAATTGTCTTATAGTAGTATAAGTAAGGAAATTGTCCAACAAATACTAATTTGTAGAATAATTTATTTTAAATAAAATATTTAATATAACTTGTAAATTAATTTTATAAATATTTTAATTAAATATATCTCAGGCACACACATATTATAATAAAACCATACAATAGTAATGTGATATAACATAAAGCATTAAATAAGTATAAAGCATTAAAATATGCACATCAATATTTCATTTTATGAGGCTACAGAATTCATTTATTAACAGACTCTGGGAGGCTTCAAGATTGCAATGACTATACTAATTATTATCAAGAATGGTAATAAGAAAATGTTATTTATTACCTATAGGATCTTGGACATTGTGGCTTCTTGCTGTTTGTTGCTTCATGTGTGTTTTACCAACCAGTTGGATTGTAAGTTTCTGTGGAGATAACTGATGATTTCTATTCCACACCACTTCTGTTTCATGCAGTTAGACATTCCTGGCAGTTTCAAAATGTTAGTTGGGCATTGCTTCTGTTGAGAAGACTGCTGATGTTCTGGCAGACTGAGGCTGGAGCCAGCCACATGTTACAAAAACTGCTCAACTCTGTATTGTCTTTATTAATAAATATGTATAACAGATATGTGAATGACTATAAATATGTGTATGACTGATTGAATGACTTAATTTTTAGCCTTATTTATGTGATGACCTTGTCATTTTTAAGATTATTTTTTAAATCCACCAGCTAATTTCATTGTTGAAAATTCGTCCACTGCTTTGATTAAATTCATAAGATGCTTTTTAATTAATCCTGTTGTTTATGGATTTTAATTAGTAGCCATTGTTAATTTTATTTTTATGGAGCTTATGGGTATATGCAATCTTTGAGGAAAATTTTTAACTTATACATATTCATTTATTTTTAACATTTAACTTTCATTTTTTTAATTTTCAACATGCACACATTTTATTATTCTTTTATGCTTATAATCAATTTGTTATTTATGCACACATATCTATTTCATGTTAAATAAATGGAAAAAGATTTTTTAGCTTTTATGATTTCTTTTTTTTTAAATTAAATGAAAAAAAAGAGTATTATTAATTTCATGTAAAAGCTTTATTTTTAGACTTTTATAGTCTTAACTTTTCTAAGTTAATTCTCTCACATACTCTTAAACTTTCTAATTTCTTTTTTTTTCAAACAAGATGTTTTTAATTTCAAAATCTATCCATTATTTAAATATATAATTTTATTTAATAATTGCTGACAACAATTTTATATGAAGTGCTATTCATTAATAGTACATTACACCATTCCTCCAACAAGAGCAAAATGTGTCATTTTGAGCATTTTATCTTTGATAACTTTTTTATTAAATCTGAACTATTTATATTAATTTTTATTTTTCTAAGTATATTTTCTTTATATCTGGACTATACATGCTGAAGGCAATCTTCTTTGATTATGCTTTTCTTTCATTTAGGCTGACAACAATGCTTACAATGCTCTTGTCCTAAATTATCACCTCCAGGACAATATTTTTTTGGTAAGAGAGGGATTTTGAAATGAGGCAGATTCAGTTTGATGGCTTATACCAACTAACACATATATAAAACAAAGCTTCTATATGCTGGTTTTCCCTACCAGACATTTGAAAAAGAAAAAGATCACTGAAAATGGCAGGATTAATCTACAGTTGAATTCAAATTACACTTTGGAAATGTTGCATGAGATATGGGGACTCTCTTCCAAAGAAGTGATCTGTGGTTACTCTGATTGTTCCCAGGGTTCATATTTAAAGAGAATGGGGAATCTCCCCATAGAAGTTTTTCCTGATAGTTCATTATGGTACTGCTTTCTTCTAGTCTACAGCTTTACACTTTTACTCCTAACCCAAAACTCAATTCTATGCCTCCTACCCTCCTTTCTTTTAATTACAATCCCTTATATACTCCTAACATAATTTAGATTTATTTCATTTATAATATTTATTTATGTTAAATTACTCCTGAATATTATTTTACACTATTTATTTATGTTTATTAACTTGTGTGTATTAAAAAAACTATTTTATTTTTATTATGCTACTTCTTTTATTATTTTTCTACAGATATTTTATTTTTTATTTATTTATTTAACTTGATTTTATTATACATGTTTTTTTTATTTTATTCATTTACTTAATCCTATAATCATTACTTTAAACTATTACTTTGGCCCATTTATTTACGAACATTTTTTCCTTCTTAATATGCACATGCAAAAAAAAAATTTTTTTTTCTGTAATGCCTCCATTTTATTATTTTATGAAAACAATTCCTCATTTTTCTTCTTTTTTAAATTTATTATTTTAGTTTTAGATAATAAAATTCTATTTAGATTTATCACCCACATCAAAATAATTATATTCCTGCTCATTGTCCATTTCCAGTCCTTAGTTTCTTTCTATCTATGGACTCCAACCCCTTGTTCTTTTTTGTATCCATCCTCAATGCCCTCACTCCACCCAAAATATTTAACTGTCTTTACTTTTTCTCTTTTCATTTAAAAGAAAAAAGGTATTTCGGTCAATTCTTTAATTATATTTATACCACTTTTTTTTAAATTTCAATTACTCAATTTAGTGGTTTTTTTAATATTTTCAAACAAGATAAATATTTAATTGAATGTAATTTACAATGTGCTGCTCCCACATTTGGAAAGCCAAATGAACCAGGTGGGATAGTAGATTGATCAAAAAACTAAATATGGCATAACGTTTTTACTCTTTAGTGGAAATATAAACTTGTGATAAGCAAAATTGAAGACTTACTTTTATATATAAAATTATTTATTATAAATTTGATCTACTGCACTGCAATTTAAGTATTGCTCCACACTGGTCCCTTAGGCAGAGAAGCTTAATACCTAGAGAGTACCTATGACTAAGCTGGAGCTATATATAAGATACATAATGATGACTACATTACAAGTCCAGAGATCTTCTCAGCTGTAAAATTCAACACCTATCATTCAAAGCACTTTTTTGTTTCAGAGTAAACTCCAGGCACCAGTTAATTACAAAAGCAACTAAGATGTCCTGAATGATGGAAAACTAATTCAGTGACTAAGAAATCTCAATTAGCTCAATCAAAAAAATTATATAATAAACTGCTTATATAACTTCTCTGGTAAATTGTTTTTAGTAGTATAATTAAGGAAATTGACTGACAAATACCAATTTGTAGAATAATTTATTTTAAATAAAATGTTTAATATAATTTGTAAATTAATTTTATAAATATTTTAATTAAATATAAATAAAGATTTATAATAGCTCAGGCACACACATATTATAGTAAAACCATACAATAGTAATGTTAGATAACATAAAGCATTAAATAAATATAAAGCCTTAAAACATACACATCAGTAGTTCATTTTATGTGGATATAGAATTCATTTATTAACTGGCTCTGGGAGGCTTCAAGATTTTAATGACTACATTAATTATTATCAAGAATTGGAATAAGGAAAATGTTATTTATTACCTACAAAATTTTGGACAGTGTATTTTGCTGTTTGTTGCTTCATGTGTGTTTTACCAACCAGTTGGATTTTAATCTGTGGAAGTTCTGATGATTGCTATTCCATGCTACTTCTGTTTCAGGTAGTTAGACATTCCTGACAGTTTCAAATTGTTAGACAGGCATTGCTTTTATTGGGAAGACTGCTTATGTTCTGACAGATTGAGGCTGAAGCCAGTCACATATTCTGAAAACTGCTCAACACTGCATTGTCTTTATTAACAAATATGTATAACAGGTGATTGACTTTAGATAGGTGAATGACTCTAGATATGTATATGACTAACTGAATGACCTAATTTCTCACCCTATTTATGTGATAATCTTGTTGTCATTTTTAAATTAGTTTTTAAACCTGCCAGCTATTCTCATTGTTGAAAATTCATCCACTGCCTTGATTAAATTCTTAAGACGCCTTGCAATTAATCCTGTTTTGAATGGATTTTAATTACTAGTCATTGCTAATTCCATTTTTATGTAGCTTATGAATACATGCAATATTTGAGGGAAAATTTTAACTTATACACTTTCATTTATTTTTAATACTTAACTTTCATTTTTTTAATTCTTCAACATGCACACATTTTATTATCTCTTTATGTTTACAATCAATTTATTATTTATGCACACATATCTATTTTATGTTAAATAAATGAAAAGATATTTTTTTAGGTTTTAAGATTTTGTTTTTTTTCCTTTAAATTAAATGAAAGAGAGTATTATTAATTTTATGTAAAAGATTTATTTTTAGACTTTTATAGTTTTAACATTTCTAAGTTAAATTCTCTTCCCGGACTTATTCTTAAACTTTCTATATTTTTTTTTTTTCAAATGAGATGTTTTTAATTTCAAAATCTGTCCATTATTTAAATATATGATTTTATTTAATAGTTGCAAACAACAATTTTATATGAAGCTCTATTCATTAGTGGATATTGTGCCAGTCAAAACATGCTTATCCATCTAACATGAGCTGGAACTCACAAAATGTACTTCAAACCCAGTCAAGCCTGAGATTTAGGTCAAGGACCAGCCTGGATTCGAACCCACTCTCTAAACCTCCAGATCTAACACCTAATGAATAACATAATAGTGATGGCACATGAGAATTAATTTTAATCCGGCCGACTAGCAAAGCTGAGCATAACAATGAGACATTATTAACTATGACTATATTAAAATATACATAAGCATGGCTGTAATATGTGGAAGTGGAGGAAAAGGAATTCGAACTACTCAAATAAATTTGACAATAAAATATATTTTAATTTACTGACAAATTATTATACATTTATAAATAAATTATATACATTAGTGTGTGCATGAATGAGCAAGCGGTCTACCAAGTGATAGAGGATTACATAGTGTCATTCACGCTATTATTTCTCATATGTTCTTTATTAGCAAAATAATATATTACCAATAAACACACGTCTTTGGTGGGTCCAATATTAAGATGCCAATCAGTTATTAGGAAGAATTACATAATATTGCCATTAACGCTTTGGATTACGGTTCTGAAACATGGTGAGTAACACTACCTAGGGGAGCACTCTAAGATTCATTATACATATAAAATAAATTATTTTCACACCATTACGGTCGTAAAAATAAATAAAATACATTTGAAAACATTTGATTATATTTGAATCTATGACAAAAGTTTTAATGAAAAATTATTTTAACAACAGTAAGATGAACGCTTTATTTTTCCCAAGGCATATACTCTTAAATTGATCTATAAACCACAGATGGTGGGGTTGAATAAGATTGAAATAAATTTACATATTATAACATTAATAATAAATCTAGTAGTAGTTGGCATTTAGATATATTTTAAGCAGAGTCCAATTTTAATATTAGAGCATTAAAACTGGGTCATGAAGCAATAGAAATAATAATGTGAAGAAGTTTGCAGTGCTGACAAAATAGCCTAAAAATAACTAAGAGGAAAAGGTCATGCTTCTGGATGAAAAACGAAATCTCATACCCTCTTCTTGGGTAGTGCTTAGAGAAAAGTGGATAGGCATGGCATGGCCCAGACTTTTGCTGATATAACCAATGCGAGAGGCCTTTTATCTATGAAGTGAATATGCATAGTGTGTGCCAAATTTACGGGATATCTGCCAGAGGCATTTTATATGAAATAAATATGATTCCGGATAGCTCAACTATCTATGGAATGAGATATGAAAAGAAATCTATGGTTCGAACTTGATGCAACCCCCAGATTAAGACTAGAAGCATGTAATATATATATATATATATATATATATATATATATATATATATATATATATATATATATATATATATATATATATATATATATATATATATATATATATATATATATATACGAAGATAGGCTAAGTGTTAGTAATGCAGAATGAATGAATGTCCCTAACGACATTGAATAAGATTTACTGCTTTTAAAAAATAAATGGCCTTTGTTTGAGTACTATAATTTAGACAAATAATACACTATGCAGTTATATATATATATATATATATATATATATAGAGAGAGAGAGAGAGATTTTCCTAAATAAATATACGTTAAGATTTTATCTAGTAAAAGAAACATTAACATTTATTTAATAACTAAAATAGTAAAATATTAAAATTTACCCCCTTCCCTTTCTGTTATTTAAAATAAATAAATCCCACCTTCATTGATTTTACAATAAATGGAATATATTAAATACTGTGTTTGATTTTTTAAGCATTGACTATTTTAGGAGTATAGAAAAAAATAACTAGCAGTTATATAGAAAACAAATTATAAGTCACCCTTTCAGAATTTAATAAATAATTATAAAATAAATGTTTCAGAATGTTAATTAGCTTGAGTTCTGGATTTTCCCCGGTAGAAAATCCAGAGTTAAACAAATCAATTTTTATATTAAAAACAAACCTAAAATGTTAATTCATAAAACAATATGGCGAACGTATTAATTTACAATGCATTATATATATATATATATATTAAGGGGACATTAATAACCTTTTCATGAAGGTTTAATTTAAAAAAATAACAAAAAAAGATTTTTAGAAATTAAGCTTGCCAGGTTGTGAGATTAACATTTTAATAATAAGCAAGCAAATATATAAATCAAATAATAAATACATATAAATAAATGACCGCACCAAAGGTAAGGAAAGTTAAGATCATATGAGATAGGATTAGATATAAAGAAATCATTTGAGAGCAAATTTACATTCACAGATTTATATAAAAAGCAAAGTTAAATAATACATGAGAAATCTTGATTAGTAGAATTTGAGATTAATTAATCAAGCTAGATTTAGTTTCAATGGTGGCAATTTGGAAATTACATTGCAATTTTAAGAGTCCAATTTAGCACAGCATGTGCACGACAATTGAAATGCAAGTTCTTCGGTGGTAGCGACTTCTATTAGCATTCTAAAGTTCTTTTTTAGACCTTTCTTCATTTGAGGACAGCAGGATATTACAGCAGCGGCAGATGATGACCCAAACAGGGCCGAGAAGGATGGTGGATTTACTGCTACATCATTTTAAGTTTCAAGCAACGTGTAATATGTTTACAATCCATACTCTCAATATTAACTAATCTTCCCTGTGATTCAAAATTCAGTCATTTTATACTTTTTCTTTTATCAGTTGTTTTTGAAGATGCAACAGTAAGATAACATCCAAAAATAAATTCAAATTTATTTCCAGATTAGAAATAGATTTGACATGTTTTTAACAAAAGTATCTCCAATCTTAATCCCATTTTATGTAAAATCTTTAATTAAAAATACCTTCCCCAGATTAAAACAATAGTGTTTCCAACCCCTTTAACTATTTTTAGACAATTACTGTAGCATCTTCCATATTGGATTCTATAAAAATATACAGTTTAATAGAAAAAGTACTTTAAAAAGAAAAAGTTAAAAAATGACATATAATAAAATATTTACAATCAATATTGTTAATAAGTTTTTGCTCCTATATATATATATATATATATATATATATATATATATATATATATATATATATATATATATATATATATATATATATATATATATATATATATATATATATATATATATATATATCGCACCTATAATACTTTAATAAAAAAAAAACAAATAATTAATAATAGAATTAATAATCATAAAATTAATAATAAAATGTTATTGAAAGTTAAAATTGATAAATTGAAGTGTGCATTTCAGATATATACATAACATATATACACATGACAAAAGGAGTGGGATAAGATATAGATGAAACAATACAATATTAGATTAAATCCAAAATTTTACCAAAATCCTTACACAACCATGGTTTCATATACTACAAATAGACCTTCTCAAGTGAAAATCAGACTAAAGGAACTAACATATATATATATATCCACAGACGGCGTTCTACCAAAAACGCCGATCAAGCGTATGTTTTGTTTACATAAACGTCAGAGTAGTTAGTATTCACTATCTCTAACTATAATTCCACTTTCAGATCATGATTTCAAGCTATTTGCTATCATCAGTGAAAGACAGGAATAAAGAAACTAGATCTAAATACAAACTCTGAGCGTTTATGAAACAATTTCTATTCAGCTTGCAAGCGTGAATTTTTTAGACACGTAATGTCTTCAAACTCAGCATAGCAAACCAGATAGCTATATGGGTCTGATCTCAGTTCAGCATCACCACATAGTAGAAGCCTCTGCAATCTATATCATTGCAAGAAAGACCTCAAAGGTACATTTATGATAAACAAAAATGCAAGTTAAAAAACTTGCTAACACTTGTATTTATGTCCACAGACGGCGTTCTACCAAAAATGCTGATCAAGCGTATGTTTTGTTTACATAAACGTCAGAGTAGTTAGTATTCACTATCTCTAACTATAATTCCACTTTCAGATCATGATTTCAAGCTATTTGCTATCATCAGTGAAAGACAGGAATAAAAAAACTAGATCTAAATACAAACTCTGAGCGTTTATGAAACAATTTCTATTCAGCTTGCAAGCATGAATTTTTTAGACACGTAATGTCTTCAAACTCAGCATAGCAAACCAGATAGCTATATGGGTCTGATCTCAGTTCAGCATCACCACATAGTAGAAGCCTCTGCAATCTATATCATTGCAAGAAAGACCTCAAAGGTACATTTATGATAAACAAAAATGCAAGTTAAAAAACTTGCTAACGCTTGTATTTATGTCCACAGATGGCGTTCTACCAAAAACGCCGATCAAGCATATGTTTTGTTTACATAAACGTCAGAGTAGTTAGTATTCACTATCTCTAACTATAATTCCACTTTCAGATCATGATTTCAAGCTATTTGCTATCATCAGTGAAAGACAGGAATAAAGAAACTAGATCTAAATACAAACTCTGAGCGTTTATGAAACAATTTCTATTCAGCTTGCAAGTGTGAATTTTTTAGACACGTAATGTCTTCAAACTCAGCATAGCAAACCAGATAGTTATATGGGTCTGATCTCAGTTCAGCATCACCACATAGTAGAAGCCTCTGCAATCTATATCATTGCAAGAAAGACCTCAAAGGTACATTTATGATAAACAAAAATGCAAGTTAAAAAACTTGCTAACGCTTGTATTTATGTCCACAGACGGCGTTCTACCAAAAACGCCGATCAAGCGTATGTTTTGTTTACATAAACGTCAGAGTAGTTAGTATTCACTATCTCTAACTATAATTCCTCTTTTAGATCATGATTTCAAGCTATTTGCTATCATCAGTGAAAGACAGGAATAAAGAAACTAGATCTAAATACAAACTCTGAGCATTTATGAAACAATTTCTATTCAGCTTGCAAGCGTGAATTTTTTAGACACGTAATGTCTTCAAACTCAGCATAGCAAACCAGATAGCTATATGGGTCTGATCTCAGTTCAGCATCACCACATAGTAGAAGCCTCTGCAATCTATATCATTGCAAGAAAGACCTCAAAGGTACATTTATGATAAACAAAAATGCAAGTTAAAAAACTTGCTAACGCTTGTATTTATGTCCACAGACGGCGTTCTACCAAAAACGCCGATCAAGCGTATGTTTTGTTTACATAAACGTCAGAGTAGTTAGTATTCACTATCTCTAACTATAATTCCACTTTCATATCATGATTTCAAGCTATTTGCTGAGTTTGAAGACAATAACGTGTCTAAAAAATTCACGCTTGCAAGCTGAATAGAAATTGTTTCATAAACGCTCAGAGTTTGTATTTAGATCTAGTTTCTTTATTCCTGTCTTTCACTGATGATAGCAAATAGCTTGAAATCATGATCTGAAAGTGGAATTATAGTTAGAGATAGTGAATACTAACTACTCTGATGTTTATGTAAACAAAACATACGCTTGATCGGCGTTTTTGGTAGAACGCCGTCTGTGGACATAAATACAAGCGTTAGCAAGTTTTTTAACTTGCATTTTTGTTTATCATAAATGTACCTTTGAGGTCTTTCTTGCAATGATATAGATTACAGAGGCTTCTACTATGTGGTGATGCTGAATTGAGATCAGACCCATATAGCTATCTGGTTTGCTATGCTGAGTTTGAAGACATTACGTGTCTAAAAAATTCACGCTTGCAAGCTGAATAGAAATTGTTTCATAAACGCTCAGAGTTTGTATTTAGATCTAGTTTCTTTATTCCTGTCTTTCACTGATGATAGCAAATAGCTTGAAATCATGATCTGAAAGTGGAATTATAGTTAGAGATAGTGAATACTAACTACTCTGACATTTATGTAAACAAAACATACGCTTGATTGGCGTTTTTGGTAGAACGCCATCTGTGGACATAAATACAAGCGTTAGCAAGTTTTTTAACTTGCATTTTTGTTTATCATATATATATATATATATATTACTTATCTACATATATTGCATTTTTGTTTATCATATATATATACAAACAAACAAACTTTCCATAATTCATTTCAAACTCCACTTTCCCTTAATATCAAAAGAAGTCTTCATAAGATTGATAGCCTCATAATCAAGAAGTTTTATCATCAAGGTCTTCATTATTCTTCTTTTTAACTCATTCTTTTCATAAAAATAAACAAAGCATTGTTAAACAATATTCTATCAATATATAAAGCTGAGTTAAGATATCTATGTTTAACTCTACTTATATGAACCTTAATCCTTTCATTAAGGGTAAACTTACTCTGGCCTACATCAAACTTACCACAACTACATGGAATCTTATATATAATACCAGACATAGCTACTATCAATAGACTACTTTGAACCATTAAGTAATGAATTCACATCAGAACCTTACTTCCATGCAATCTTCATTCCTCTTAACAAATGACTATTCTTATAAAGCAAATTATATATTGAAGATTTAAAATGGAAATGACATATACTCATTATCCTTACCAATAAAAGTCTTACCATCAAAATCACGACAATAAACATTATTATTAAATACAACTTTTTAAATAAAATCATGACTGTAACCCAATTTTGCATATTCAGCAGTTAATTGATTTGAATATCAGCATTATTATTAATATTAATAAACCTATTCCTACAACAAAAAATTAACAAAGACATTTTTATACATATTCTTACAACAAAAAATTAACAAAGACATTTTTATACATAAAAGGCTGATAACAATCAGGCCTAAATATATTTCTCAAATTCTTAGGTTTTATAAAATGACTACAAAACAAAACATCATTAACCTTCTCAACACTTAAATCTAAAAACTTTAATTTTGCAAAATCAAAACTACCCCTCCCCTCAATAGTAAGCTTAATACTAATATCAAAAGCCTTCAATGCACATAAAAACTCTTCTAATTTATCTTTCTGAGTTACAAACAATCAATCATCAACATACCTAAAAATAATTTTATAGAACATGAGAACAGATTAATAATACTACACTCCAAATAATTAATAAGACAGCACTCAATGGAGAAATAACATCACCAATAACCCAACCCTCTCTAATCTTATAAAACACATAATAACACATAAAATACATTGAATCCAGTAACAGCAAAAACTAATCATGAAACACCTTAATCTTATCTAGAGAAAATCATTCCAATTTTTTTTAAAAATTGAAAGAAAAATATCAATACTTTTAATCTATTAATGATTAAAAAGTATTTACATGTGCTGCCTATATTGATTTTTTGGAGTGTAGTGTTATTAACCTGTTTTGATGTTCTATAAAATTATTTGTTAGATATGTTGATGATAGTTTGTTTATTATTCAGAAAGAGAAATTAGAAAATATTTTATGTGGATTGAATGCTTTTGATTCTAGTATTAAGTTTACTATTGAGGGGGTAGTTTTAATTTTGTAAAATTAAAAAAAGTTTTTAGATTTAAGTGTTAAGAAGGTTAATGATGTTTGTTTTGTAGCCATTTTATAAAACCTAAGAATTTGAGAGATATGAGTAAGCTTGATGGTTATCAGCTTTTTATGCATACAAATGTCTTTGTTGAATTTTTGTTTTAGGAATAGAAGGCATAATAATTTTAATAATAATGCTGATATTTGAAGAAGTCAATTTGTTGCTGAATATGTAGAATTGGGTTACAATCATGATTTTATTAAAAAAGTTGTATTTAATAATAATATTTATAGTCATGATTTTGATGGTAAGAATTTTATTGGTAAGGATAATGAGTACATGTCATTCTCATTTAAGTCTTCAATATATAATTTGGTTTATAAGAATAGTCATTTCTTAGGAGAAATAAAAGTTGCATGGAAGAAGGATTCTGATTTGAATTCATTACTTAATGGCTCAAAGTAGTCTATTGATAGTGGGTCTTTTACTGGTATTGTTTATAAGATTCCATGTAGTTGTGGTAAGTTATAATAGGCAAAGTTATAATGAGAAAACATGGAAGATAGTGATCATGTGATGTTGTGGTAAGTTTTATGTAGGCCAGAGTAAGTTTAGCCTTAATGAAACGATTAAGCTTCATATAAGTAGAGTTAAACATAGGTATCTTAAATCAGCTTTATATATTCATGAATTGAATACAGGTTATAGAATATTGTTTAACAATGTTTCAGTTATTTTTTTTTAAATAACGAGTTAGAAAAAAGAATAAAGGAGACCTTAATGATAAAACTTCTTGATTCTGAGACTATCGATATTATGAAGACTTCTTTTGATATTAAGGAAAGGTGGAGTTTGAAATGAATTATGGGAAGGTTTGTTTGTTTGTATATACATGTTAGTTCCTTTAGTTTGATTTTTACTTGAGATGGTCTAGTTGTAGTATATGAAACCATGTTTGTGTAACAATTTTGGTAAAATTTTGGATTTAATCTAGTATTGTATTGTTTTATGGTTTTTGCATATATATATATATATATATATATATATAAAAACCATAAAACTATATTTACAATATATATATATATATATATATATATATATATATATATTGGAACTGTATAGTTGGGCTCAATTATATCAAACCTTATTTAAGTGATCAAATCTGAAAATTTTAAATTTTAATTAATAACAATTGCAAAATATTAAAATCAATTAATTACATCAATGATATGTTATAGTGATTGCTAAATTATATCTTTAAAATTCAGTAAATTATATCATTAAATATTCTGAGAGTGATAAAAATTTAGACTGTTCAAGATACACTAGAAAATCCCTTTAGTGTAAAAGGGGTTTCATATACATCATAGGCATTTAATAATATAAAATGATAATTTAATAGTATTATTATTAATTTGGGGGTATAAATATGTTTGATGTTTTCTCATTATCAAATAATAATTGGAGAGATTAAAATTATAAATCCTTTTAATGAATAATTTTAAACAATCCTTAAGCATATTTTTATTGTAGTTTAAATTAGTATGAGTAATTATCAAGAATGAATGTAGATGCAGTACTACTAATTATATGCACCCTATGCTGTCATTGGCCTATATTTTGTACCATAATGTCATTGCATAAATAGTATAAATAACATTACAGAGTTTGAAGAAGGGAGACTATGGACTTCAACATCTAAAACCTACAAAATTAAAGAAAGAAAGAAAAAAACCGAAAAAGTTATATCATTGGGATTAAATTGAACAAGATTAAAAGATATTGTATTTTTAAAACCATGAAACAAAAAAAAAACTTATTGTGTACATTTTTTCTACCTCTCCATTGATTGAAAATTACTAGAGTTCATACTGGAAAAAAATGAGAGCCATATTGGAAACTAATTGTCTTACAAAATGGAACTTCAATCTTAGGACAAGACAACAAATTGTAAGTATGAACTTTTATTTCACTAATTTTAGTCAGTATATATATTTAAAACTGATGCGTGATTTATTTAAAAAGGCAAGAAAAAGAAAAATAATGTTTGGTGCGCTCTCTATAAATAAAGAAAAAAATACATCTTCCTTGTGAATAATAATCTTAATAAAATATGATTAAAATAATTTGAATATTTTTTTTTTAAATTTAAATCAAACGAAATAAAATTTCAAATGTTATAATGTTTAATCAATTTATAATATGAGGAACTTGTTTTATATATTATTTTTTTAAAAAGAAAAAATATTGTCTGATAAACTTTTTGAGTACTAACTATATTCACCATTAAAAATGAAAAGTGAGATACAATAACAGTACTAATAAATGCAAAAGGAAATGTTTAAGTCATGGTTATTGAATATATTTAATGGAAATCTTTATACAAGAAAACAATATCATTTGTTATATTATGCAAGAAAATAAATGAACAAATATCTACTTCTTGAAAACAGGTAAAACACGGGAATGGATAATAATTTTGAATGTAAACAAGAACACTTTAAAATGATGCAAAATACTAGAATCAATTTTGATTGTTTTATTAAATCACAATGAATGAAAAAAAAAATCAACAAAATAATTTTGAGAAAGTTTTCTTTTGTTGTTAAACTTGAAGATACAGCTTAAGTTTAAAGAAAAATTTGTCTGCAGAAAAGATTAATAAATGCTATGATTTTATTATTCTATTGCTACAAAATTTTGAGTGTTTACAATGTTTTCAATATCATGATCAAATATTACTAAAATATAAAAAATATGGATGCATTACTCATAAAATGTTTTGCCTATAATGTCATTTTCCCTCATCAGTCAACTCATAATAAAGAAACAAACTATGAAATAGGGGATAAAGCAAAATGTGATAAAATGTTTTTCTAATACTCATGTTGATTATTATAGTATATTGGTTTTAATATATATATATATATATATATATATATATATATATATATATATATATATATATATATATATATATATATAGTATTGTAGTATAAATATATAATTGCTTTGAAGACAGATTAATATAAAGATATATACATACATTCATTATATTTATTTATTTTTTGTTATTTTACCAGTTGGTTTAAAAGCTACTATTCTATCTAGTTTGTCTAGATGTAGAGAGAGATACTCACCTCTTACCTTTTTGAAAATAGCTTCTGATATTCTATTTAGGGATAAACAGACAGAATAACTTATCAGAAGTATGGTATAATGACACAATCATCTTATTATATGGAATATTTTATATAAGCATTTTACAGTTATTAAATTTTGCCTATGAAGTAGCATGTCCACTTTAGTTATAAAATGTATGCTCTTCTTCTTTGTCTATGTGTGTATTTCTTGTTATAAAAAATATGGTTTTTAAAATAATTAATGGTCATTTGACTTAAAATGTTTGTTTGTTTAATACATTATTAGTTTATGCATTGTGAAGTGGGATATTTATCTTTTAGGTTTTATTGTTAGAATTATTTTATTTTGCTATTGTATTGATAAGGATTTGTGATTGGTTTTATCTAATAAGTATGTGCAAAATATAATGGCATCAAATATTGTATCATTGATATTGTGCATGGGTAGATGGGGCACTCTCCCACTGCTTATTCCATGAGAGGATTATATTGTTGAGACTGATAAATACTTAATGCTTAGTTGAAGCAGTTAATCTCTAGAGAGGATTATATACATGGCACATATTCTGTTTCCTGTGATGAGACAATGTCCACACATTTTGTACCGAGGAAAAAGGTATTGTGATTGGACATATTATTGTACAACCATATAATATTGTTTTGTAGAACCTCTATTTTCTGATTTCTCATGATGTTATGTAGTTATTTTACATGATGTATCATGAAGGTTCTGGTATTTTAAAATTATATAGCAATGGTAGGATAAACTTGTTTCAGGGTCACTTGTTTAGCTATAGTTTTTGCCTAATTGTTAATAGTGTATGTATTCTGCTGTAGTACTTTTAACAGTTTACAAGCAAAACAACCAAACTTACTACTAATTATAAAACTTCTGTATGGCATAATAGAAGATATACATGTGCAATGTCATTTTCTTTCCATCAAGCAGTGATCCACTGATGGATTGTTACAACAGGTTAATAATGAAAATGATTATCTTGTGGACATAGCAAGATTTGGTATCGTGTATACATTTCACTTCTGATGTCTGTCACCACATTAATATAATAAATTTCTTCACATCAAATAATAATGATTATTATTTGTGCTGCATATGATAATTTCCCATATCATGTTTTTTTATAAATAAAATAGCTATAGAGTAGCATGCTGCTTTATTACATTAAGTGTTATATTTTAAAGTTTTCACTTATTCTAAATATTTGAAAACACTTATTTGATAACTTGAATGCTTATTTACGTGAAACAGAGTTTAACATTCCTGTTCTAGAATATAAAATAAGAAAAAACACAGCTCATAACGATAGTGATAATGAAGGTATCACTGTACTATACTATTTTATATATTATGCAGATATTCAATAGGATATACCTTATTTTATATAGTGTCTCTGTCTTGTTTCATATAATGTTTCTGAAAGATAGATCTTCAATTATTTCTAATGTTTAAAATAAAATTTGTAAATAGTGTAAATAAATATTGTTGTTTTAAAAGTTTATTTAATTATCTTTGGTCTTATTGCTAATCATCATCCACATTAATATTGTTGTTGCTTTTGACACATTATCTTATTATTTTGAAGTCATCATCAATCAATATAATATATTTAACTATTATTAGTATATCATAATAATTTTGGTAAGCCCTTATATTTTAAAAGTACATTTAAACCATCATCACTTAGTGATCAAAATATTGTTAACCTGAAGTGCATGTGTTGTTTTTAATAGTATATTAAAAAGAAAACACTTATTTTTGATTTAACATGTTTATTTGAACTATCAGATATATCATTCACCGATCTTTATCACGTTGACCATAATTATTTAACAATAAAAAAGTTGTTATATTATTATGTTTAGTTTATTAAAAGTTTATTCGTACTTCTTACAGCTTAAAGTTTATAATATTATGGAGAGTTTTGCCTTGTTTATAAACAATTATGTTCTAGTATAAGAGTTGGTAGTTATATGATGCTTAATGGCTTAACACCGATCCTGCCTCATAGGATAGTTGTGGCAATTGTTGTTAAAGAGCCAAAGACACCAAAATGTATGGGTGCTAAACTAAGTTCAGACCCATATCACTTTATAAGCTACTGAGCTTAGATTGAATATATTTTTGTGTTTTCAAATTTCATTCTCATAGTTTTATAGATAAGTAGAGATAAAACGTGGTTGCTGGAGGGTTACATTAGATTTTATGATCTAGGTGCAGTGCTCTCAGATACAAAGCTCCTCATTGATGAAGGCCAGAAGCCAGAAACTAGTCAGAGGATATTGGATGATTAAACATTAGATAGGGTTTTTATTCACAAGCCTTCTGGCATCCATTGATTACTCTGGTTGGCATAGGGTCACATTAGTGTAGGGAGAGTTTTGCCTTGTTTATAAACAATTATGTGCTAGTGTAAGAGATCGTGATCATGTGATGCTTAATGGTTTAACACCAATCCTGCCTCATAAAATATTGTTGGGTGAAGTTGTTAAAAAGCCAAAGACACCAAACTGTATGGGTGCTAATCTGAATTCAGACCCATATGTTTATATAAGATATTGAGCTTAGATTGAAAGTATTTTTGGGTTTTCAATTTTATTCTTATAGATTTATAGTTCAGTAGAAATAAAAGATGGTTTTGGAGGATTTCATTAGATTGTAATACCTATGAGCAGTGCTCTCAGATCCAAACCTCCTCTCCACACTGACAAGGACACAAGCCAGAAACTAGTCTGTGATATTGGATCAGTAGGCTTTTCTGGCATCCATTTATTACTCTGCTTGGCACAGGGTGTCATTACTGTATGGATAATTTTGCCTTGTTTATAAACAATTATGTGCTAGTATAAGAGATGGTGATCATGTGATGCTTAATGGTTTAACACCAAGCCTGCCTGATAGGATAGTGGTGGCTATGGTTGTTAAAGAGCCAAAGTCTACAAAATATATGGGGTCTTAAACTGAGTTCAGACCCATGTAACTATATAAGCTCTTGAGCTTAGATTGAAAGTATTTTTGTGTTTTCAATTTCATTCTCATAGTTTTATAGATAAGTAGAGATAAAAATGTTTGCTGAAAGGTTGCCTTAGGTCTATGATTTAAGTGCAGTGCTCTCAGATCCAAAGCTCCTCACTGATGAAGGCCACAAGCCAGAAATTAATCTGGGTATATTGGATGATTAAACATTAGATAGGGTTTTTATGCACAAGCCTTCTGGCCTTCATTGACTACTCTGGTTGGCATAGGGTGGCATTAGTGTTTGGAGAGTTTTGCCTTGTTTATAAACAATTATGTGCTATTATAAGAGATGGTGATCATTTGATGCTTAATTATTTAACACCAATCTTTCCTAATAGGATAGTGGTGGGACAAGTGCCAAAGACACCAAAATGTATGGGTGCTGATCTGAGTTCAGACCCATATGACTATATGAGCTATTGAGCTTAGATTGAAAATATTTCTGTGTTTTTAAAATTTGAAAATATTTTTTGGGTTTTCAATTTCATTCTCATAAATTTTATAGTTAAGTACAATTAAAGGGTGGAAAATAGCGATGGTTTCATTAGATCCTATATGTCAGTGCATTGCTCTCACTTCCAAAGCTCCTTACTGACAATGGCCACAAGCCAGAAACTAATTTGGGGATATTGGATGAGCAGGCATTAGATAAAAATTTTATGTACAAGCCTTCTTGAATCCATTGATTATTGTGGTTGGCACAGGGTGGCATTACTGTATGGACAGTTTTGCCTTGTTTACAAACAATTATGGTACAAGAGAGGGTAATCATGTGATGCTTAATGTTTTAATACCAATCCTGCCTAATAGAATAGTGGTGGCTATGCTAGTTAAAGAGCCAAAGACAACAAAATGTATGGGAGCTGAACAGAGTTCAGACCCATATGACTGTATAATCTATTGAGCTTAGATTGAAAATATCTTTGTGTTTTAAATTTTATTCTCATAGTTTTATAGTTAAGTAAAGATAAAAGATGGTTGCTGGTGGATTTCATTAAATGCTTAGATCTAGGTGCAGTGCTCTCAGATCCAAAGCTCCTCTCCTCACTGACAAAGGCAACAAGCTAGAAACTTGTCTGGGTATATTAGATGAGTAGACATTAGATAGGGATTATATGCACAAGCCTTCTGGCATCCATTGATTATTCTGTTTTGTCACTGGATGGCATTAATGTATGGAGAGATTTGCCTTGTTTATAAAGAATTATGTGTTAGTATAAGAGATAGTAATCATGTGATGCTTAATCATTTAACACTACTCGTGCCTAATAGGATAGTGGTGGCTATGGTTGTGAAAGAACCACAGACACCAAAATGTATGGGTGCTGAACTGAGTTCAGACACATATTTCTGCATAAGCTATTGAGCTTAGATTGAAAATATTTTGGGTTTTCAATTTATTCCCATAGTTTTAAAGTTAAGTAGAGATAAAACGTTATTGCTGAACGATCCTCAGATCTAGGTGCAGTGTTCTGAGATCCAAAGCTCCTTACTGATGAAGGTCAAAAGCCAGAAACTACTCTGGGGATATTGGATGAGTAGGCATTAGATAAAGATTTTACACACAAGACATCTGGCATCCATTGATTACTCTGGTTGGCACAGCTTGGCACCACTGTATAAAGAATTTTGCTTTGTTTGTAAACCATTATATGCTAGTATAAGAATTGGTGATTATGTTATGCTTAATGGTTTAACAACAATCCTGATAATAGGATAGTGGTGGCTATGTTTGTATGATGCTTAATGATTTAACCCAATCCTTCCTAATAGGATAGTGGTGGCTATGTTTGTTAAACAGCCAAAAACACCAAAATGTATGGGTTTTTAACTGAGTTCAGACTTATACGACTATATAAAGTATTGAGCTTAGGTTAAAAATATTTTTGTGTTTTCAATTTCATTCTCATAGTTTTATTGTTACACAGAGATAGAAGGTTATTGCTGGTGTGTTGCATTAGGTTCTAAGTTCCCAGTGCAGAGCTCTCTATTCCAAAGCTCAGCACTGCTGAAGGCCACAAGCCAGAAACTAGTCTGCAGATATTGTATGAGAAGGCCTTAAAAAGAAATTTTATTCACAAGCCTTCTGGCATCCATTGATTATTCTGGTTGGCCCAGCATGGTACTACTGTAAGGAGAGTTTTGCCTAGTTTATGAACAATTATGTGCTAAGATAAGAGATAGTGATCATGTGATGCTTAATGGGTTACCACCAATCCTACCTAATAGGATAGTTGGTTATGCTTGTTAAAGAACCAAAGACACCAAAAGCTATGGTTGCTGTACTGAGTTCAGATCCATATGACAGTATAATCTATTGAGCTTAGATTGAAAATATTTATGTGTTTTCAATTTTATTCTCATAGTTTTATAGTTAAGTAGAGATTAAAAATGTTTGCTGGAGGAATTCATTAAATCCTAAGATCTAGGTGCAGTGCACTCAGATCCCAAACTCTTCACTGACAAAGGTCACAAGCCAGAAACTAGTCTGCTGATATTGGATGAGTGGCATTAGATAGGGATTTTATGCACAAGCCTTCTGGAATCCATTGGTTATTCTGGTTGGCACAGGGTGGCACTACTGGATGGAGAGTTTTGCCTTGTTTGTAACCAATTATGTGCTAGTGTAAGAGATGGTGATCATGTGTGCCGGTCAAAATCGTGTATTCATTCAAAAACACCAATAACCCAAGCAAAAGAACCTTGAATCCAACCATACCCAAGATACAGATGTCAGGGAATGATGAATCCTAACCTATATGCCTGAACTATTGCCTCTCTGACTAATGAATAACGTTTGTGATGACACTAGCAGTCCTTGATTTTATTCTGTCCCAGCTGGAGGTCATGGTTCACCAAAATAATAACGGGTTTATATAAGAAATTAAAGATTTAGTGAGTTGCTGAACGGTACAGATGTGATTGGATATTGATTACTAATGGTTTGAACCGTAATAATTATAATTCTTTCTGGCAACATTGCAAAGAAGTGAATTTAAATCAAAGAAATATTAGGATAAGTAAAATTAGAGATTCAGAGTGATGACAAACTAAGCTAATTTAAAATAATAATCCTATAGAACTTATTAAGGAATTGGTTGTGGTATACAAAATAAGCCGAGTTATGTTTATACAAAGCCGAGTTATGTTTATACAACTAGGTTATTATATTTCTTGAATTTGTTTTGATGCGGCTTTGATAACAATGTAAAAATTTGTTAAATGGTCTGCCAAGAACCAATCAGCAATAAAATATTGTTAGTCCTCTTTAAGAAATTACAAATAAATGTATTCTATATATAACAAGACATGATCGATGTGTATTTAAAACACTATTAGATTTAAAGCAGTGGTCTAAACTGAGTGTGGAAAGCAAGATAGTTCATTTTAAATAAATTAGATAATCATATTTAACTAATTAATAGAATTGGTTTGTGAAGGACATGCCATCATGGCAGAGAGCATTTCAGGTTTGTAAATATATATATATATATATATATTGTACCGATCGAAAAATACATGTCGATCCAACAAACCCCTGAATACAGGTAAAATACCTCGAGTCCGACCATGTACAAGATAGATAAATCAGGTACATCATGAATTCTGCCCTATTTCCCTATATCCCCAGGACAAAGATCTAATCAATGGCCTTTCTCGACAATACGATCGAATTCCTTTACTTTCACTGTGCCGGAAGCTGGATCTTAAAGCATGAGATTTGACTTTATTACATTTAAATGAGAACTTGGGTGATTGGTTGATATGTATGTTTAAAAATCAAAATTTATTTAAAATAAAAGTAAACAAAATGATTCGAGAACACTGGAAGTTTGTTTTACTTATATATATATATATATATATATATATATATTTAAAATCATTGGGCATTCTACATTAGTTATTTTATATTAGTTTAAACTCAAGCTCAAAAAAAAAACAAAAATACAATTTTTAAATTAACTTCATAATTATATGAGTTCCTGACGACTTTATTAGCGGGCAGCATTGACGTTATTGACTTTGTACAATTTATTTTGCGAAGTTTATACATCTTTCATTGTGTTTACATTTATTCTTTTTTTTTTTAAAATAGCAAAAATTATTTCATAATTAAATGACCACAGATTTCAAAATCACCCGTGCACATTTATTACAAGCTTATAATATAGCGATAGGTACGCACATATATAAGAATGACTTAAAAAACATTTCAATTGAAAATGATATTAATTAAATAGATGATTGTAGTAAGACTAATTTGACAGCTTACTCCATTAACATATATAAAAAAATTGATTTTTATTTATTTTTATAAAATTAATAATTTTGATTTTCAACAACTAATGTTTTATGACATTTGTGGAAGTTGTTGGCATAGCTTATAAATAACTTTAAAACTGTAAGTGATTATAATATAAAAAATCTATCAGTTAATTATCAAAGCAAATAAGTCACTTTAGTTGAACTTACAACTAAAATCATACCTATAATGAAATATACAATGAATTAGCCAAAACCAAATGATTTTAACTAATTATGCAAATGAACAAAAGAGTCGATTACTCAAGTCGAAGATCGTTTTGATAGAATCATTTCCCTATAGCTTACGTATTAGATAGGCAAAATAAAAGCAACATAATGACGAGTTAATAAATATACGAATGCAAAACGGAGAGAAGAAATGTAAGTAAGAAAATACGAGCCGGATTACAGACAATCATATGTCTATTCCAATGAAGAAAAAAGGAAAATCGATACATCCACATGTCATGTCCATATATCGATAGGAGATAGGAATTACGGAGAGCCCTCATATTCACCTCTACAAATTCTGCTGACAACGCAACTCTATCTCAAAACCGCAGTCTGATTCACAGGCATATGCGAAAAACAGAAGCTAACTCCAAATCACCAAATCTATGACCATTTTAGGTCTGTTCATGAGACTCCAAGCATTCTTTATTAACCCAAGATATTACAATTATTAAATAGGAACTGGTTATAATTAAATAGCCTTAAAATGATCTAATACTGCATAGAGATCAACCTGCATAAACAACTACTTTATATAAATATTTAACATACACACAAAAAAAACATACTTATATAAATAAGGAAATTTAATTCTCAAAAAAAATCCCCCCTTCCCTCTTTCCTAACTTAAAAAAAAATGCATGATGACTAACTGATGCTATCCAGCGGCACTGTTACTAGGTCAAAAATCCATAGCATATTTTATTCTATTTTGAATTACAGAAATATAAAATTATAGAACCCCATTGAGGAAAATCTATAATAAATTTATTTGAAATTATGGTAGATTTGCTTAGAAATATATATATATTCGACATAACCTCACTCATGAAAATAGATCAACTTACTTTACTTTTAAAATCAAATCGTTCTTTCCCAAACTCCCTCTAATAAAACATAATTTGCTCTCTTAGCAAATTACTCTGAGCCCCCATGAGTGAAGCTTGTCGAAATACAAAAAAAAAAATCAAAGCATAAAATAATCTCATGCTAAAATTAATATAAAACAAATAAATTCATATTCAATTAAAAATATTAGAAAATTATTGTGAGCTTGAGTTATCAAAAGGAAAAACATTATAAATAATTTAAAAGAACGGGTTAAAGAGACAGTTAAAAAAAGATTCTTAATAAAAATTAACTTTTGACATTTTAAAGCTTTACAAAATTATATTTACATTCTAATAATAATTTGGTCAAATCTGGGTGACTACCTTGGTGCTCCCTGGGATGAGTTCTGCAGGTGAACATTGATGGCTTATGGCAGTTGATGGCATGTTCTGGCAGCAGCATAATGGAAGATTTCGGGTCTCAGAAGGGAAAGGGCAGTGATTACCCTGTTTTACTCCTCGATCATCATAGCATGCTTTCTACAACTCTGTTCTCTGTCTAGTTTTCACCCCTCTCTGTCTCAAAAAGGGCCACTATTTATTACTTCCTGTTGCCCCAGGTGATCTTTTAGAAACAATAGCAATTGTTTTTATTCTAATTTTAGAAAGTTTGTACCTCGATAAGGATCAATATATTTCAATATAATTTTATATTAGGTTTTAATTTTGATAACAATGTAGAATCTTTACTAATTAATGAATAGAGATTCCACAGAGAATCGACTTTGGTAATTTATCAATGCTTTTAATTTAAACATTTATTTTAAACTTCTTATCGAGGTACAAATCTTTTCAAAAAGGCCATCTTGGATTCTTGAACTAAAATAAAGCATTTTAAACATATGCAGTATATCTAAAATATATAAAAAAATTCAAAGTTAATTATTTGAATTTTTTTCTTTTTTTAATAAAAATAGAATAACAGTGTGTTAGTATAATTATATGATCCAAAATAAATTTTAGGATTTATTCAGGATGGTTAAAAATGTTAAATTATTTTTTTTTAGAATAATAAAAAAAAAGCAAATGTTAGTAAAATAAATAATTAGGTGGGTCAGACTGTGAAATGGCAAATCTGAATCAGATTTACCATTTCAATATATATATA
>JAQFVV010001423.1:25000-71307 GCA_028023455.1 Epiperipatus broadwayi | reverse complement strand
AATATATATATATCAAAATACAGTAAAATTTACATAGATTATATTATTTTTAGAAGTACTTTCAACTATACATTTTGTATTCTTTATCAACTATATAACATTGAATAGTCAAAATGAGACAATCTTTAACAATACCCATAGTTCAATTCATATTTCCCATAATTCTGTTATTTTAACATTTGATGACTGGCAATTCATTAACATTTGATGATTTCTTGAAATCAACATAGCCTCTTTTATTTTACGTTTATTATGACAATGTTCAATTTGAATAATTTTCATATTTTTATAATCAAATTTAAATCCATATTGACAAGGTTTATTATGATCAAATATAACAGATGATGAAGGTTTATTTATATCTATTCCAGATTGTTTCTGTTTTTGAAACAAATATTAATGAATCGCCAGTCATCAAATGTTAAGATAAGAAAATTATGGGAAATCTGAATTGAACATGGCTATTGTTAAAGGTTGTCTTGTTTTGATTATTCATTTGTTATATAGTTGATAAAGACTACAAAATATATAGTCGAAAGTACTTCTAAAAATAATATAATTTATGTACATTTTACTGTATTTTGATATATATATATTGATTTGCATATTACATATATAGTCGAACGAATACAAGATATCAAACTTAATTTATATATATATATATGAAAGATATTTTTAACTTTTATACTTAGGATCCTACAGTCAAAGGGAATTTATTAAAATTACATTTTTCAAGAAATTATATTATGGCAGAATTTGTATCTATTAATATTTTTTTTGTTTCATAATTTCATTTTTTTTAGATATTAAATTTTTGTTATATTTTAGTTTAGAAAAAATTAGAACATTACATGTATGATTTTAAATTTTTTATTTTTGTGAATACTACTTTTTCTTTTCCATCATACATCTTTAATTTACTTTATTTTTTTAAATGCAATTCAACAACAACAACAACAAAAATAACAAAACATTTTTTAAAACTTTAATTATAGTTAGTATTTATTATCAAATAGTTAGTATTTGTTAGAAATCATTATCTATAATCACATATTTTAATTCCATTTTCCTAGGTTTAAATATATAGGCATTTATGTCATTACAAAAAAAAATTAGCAAAATTCAAAACCTTATGTTATCTAAAAATGCTTTGAAAAGATGTATTTTTATTTTCTCTTTTAAATTCGAAGGATAAAATTAGAGACCAAATAAAATAAATTCACTTTTTTAAGGAATAGACCAAAAAATTAGATCTGAATGTTTATCTTCAATATAGTAAAAAAAGTTTTTTTTTTACAAGAGCATATTACTGATTGAATCATTTGGTTGATAAGCAAATATGTATAAACATAGCTATGATACAATTTAATTTAAAAATGGTAAAGATTAAAATATCATCTAAACCATAACAAACAATAAAATAATATACCAATGAAAAAAATAGTATTAAAAAAGCATGTTAACTTATATATTCACTGGAATCAAATATAGGAAAGTCATTTTCTCTTTTGCACAAAAAAATAATAAATGAAACTTACAAACTTTTTCTGTTTTTTTTTTCTGTTGAAAATTAATGATAATGAAGTTGAAAATATTTTTTTGCATTTCCTTAGTAAATGATTTATTTGTAATCTTTTCAGTGAATCCTTGCCTAAAGTTTTTTCAAAGTCTCAACATTTTTTGATTATACAGTAAATAACCATTCATAAACTTTATCCATAAATTTAATGCTTTTTCAGTCTTTATTGAATATTTAACTTATATGATAATTGTTCCTTTAGTATATTATTAGATAAATTGATATGTTCTTACTGAATATCTGATTTGCCTTTTTTTCAAACTTACATCGATTATTTTAATGTTATCATATCAACGATAGTGTTTTAGCTTGGAAATGTTTTTATTATCATTAACTTTGCACTTTGTGGGGCACTTGATATTTATATTTTAACTGTGTGATTCATAATAGTGATATAATGATTGTAAATGACTGCACAATTGTATGACTAATTAAATAAATGCATGAGACTATATGCATAAGACAAAAAAGTTTATACAGTATTGACATATAAAGTGTATACAAAATTTATAAATCTATAATGTTTTATAATATTTATTTAATAGTTTTTCCAATTCCTAATTATTGAAACTTTAGATTTGGGGAAATCAAATACAGCAGTCATATTGCATGTTATATTCTTAAGACAATTTGAAAATTACTAAGGATTTTTTTTAAATATATGCATAATTTAAGAAGACAAATATTTTAAAAATATACAATATACTGATATCTTTTTCACATAAAAACAAACAATGGAAATAACTTATGCATACAGTAGATTCTACAATAGAATAATAGTGTGAAATATTGAATTTAATACAGATTTTAAATGTAAATTGAAGGATACATAATACTTTAGCTGATATTTATTATTTCTTTCTACAAAAGTAAATGTGTATATAGCTACCAACTAACTGAGATTTCTAAAATATATAAGTGGTAATCTAATGGGCTTGAGTTTGCAATTTTAGAGCCTTTAAAATTTTAAATCATTGAGCTGGATAGTATATAAAAATAAATAGTTTTGGCATATGGGAAACATTTCATACTTAACATTGACAATATACAATCATAGGAAACACCTGGGAATTTGAATGATACATCAATAGGTATTTCTTGATTATTTATGCTTACAATAAATGATTGTAAAATAGAATAAAATTTTAAATACCAATATTTTAATTGATTTTTATATACATCTCCTAGTGGCACTGCAATAAATATAATTGACCTTAATGGCAGAAATCCATTGCACTCACTTGATAACAATAACTTTAGTTAAAAAAGCCTTGAGTGAAATTAATAATTATCAATAATTTTACTCCATTAAAATTTTAATTCCAACTAAAGTGTCTAGATGTTAATAGCTATCAGTAATTCAATAAAAAGCAATGAAATATTGAACTGATTCTCTTTGTGGAGAAAGTAAAATTTTTGTACAAACAGCATGGTCTTCTAGTGATAAACAAATCAAAAGTTCACATTTAATTTGCCTTTTTTATTTACAATTGCATTTTTTAAAATAAAAGCATTATCTATTTGTTTTTAACATTTAAATATTATTGAATTATATTTACATTTTAGTAAAAAATGATATGAAAATTTACTTATATCAAATATTAAACACTTACTTTCAATAATTTTATCATTATTTTTTGTTGTTTTTATATTTAAAGGTCAATTTTTAATATTTCCAGAAATATGTTCAGTACTAAAACTTAGGTTTTAATAACATATGTTTTAAACAACTTGATAAGATGGTCAATACTTGATTCAAAGATCAGTTTTCTAGACTTACATTATTTTAGAAACCAAATTTATATTACTATAACTAAGTATAGTTTTAATGCAATTATAATCTGTATTGTTATTATCTTTTCTTATTTTCACATCTTATAATACTATACAATTAGTGTCTTTAGTTTTTCCTTTTTATAACAATAAAATTTTTCTAGTACTATGAGTTTTCACAACTACCAAGATGCAGTTCATATTTTTAATAAAATGTAATAAATATACAGCTTTGAGGCTTACCAAGATGGCAGCCTGTGTGTTTTTTCCATATGTCAAAGCATCGGCCGGGAAGTGAACCCACGACAACTGTCTGCAAGTAACTGTTTACTTGCAAGTCAAATGTGTTGATCTCTTGGCTACCAACACTTGACAAAAGATGGCAGCCTGTCTTTCATTAACAATCTTCCAATATTTACAAAATTAATGTTAATTTTTTAAAAAAGGAATAAATTCCAATAAATTTCATTAACAATCTTTATATCAATTAAAACATAAAGTAATAAATTTTGATACATTTAATTGACAATTTCTATTTCAGTTTTTTTTTAAAAGTTACTTTCCAAAGATGAATTAGTTGCATTTACAAAAAATAAGTAAAGGACCTATAATCTTCTGAAGATGTGTTAATTACATTTACAAAAAATGAGTGGAGGGTTACAATCTCCTGAATATGTTTTACATACATAAACAAAAAAATATATCAATACAATATTTACAGTTTGTTCATGTCTATGTACATTTACAAAAAATGAACCAAGGTAATCATAATTATAAAAATAATATTTACAGTTTATTTACCTCATTAGTGTGCAATTCATAATGGTTTGCAAATTTTCTACAGATGTTCTGGGGACCTATAATCTCTGGAAGATCTTAATTGTTAAATTAAAAAAAAGAATTAATGTAAAATTTCAAGAATAGTAATAATTCCAATAAATTTGCTATAAATACTGATAAATTTCATAAAAAATATTTATTTCACCCTTAACATTGTTATAACTTTTGGTTCAGCATATTTCTTTTTGGCCACAGAGATTTTTAGATAAATAATGATAATGATCAAAATTTGGGTGGAGTATTTCCAAAAGTATGAAATCCTATCCTCCAGAAAAATGTACATTAATTGATATGATATGTAAAAAAAAAAAACACCAGGAAATGTGCACAACACTTAGATTGCTATTTGGCAGAATTTATATGGCATTGACTGCAGCAATAACAAAATCCATTTGTAACAATTTTGGGAATCATTAAGGATTATATGTCACTGACATGAATAAACTGTAATTATTATGTTTATATATATGGTTTATTTTTTGTAAATATAACTTGGGAGGTTGTAAGCCTTCCACTCATTTTTAAAGTAAATAACCTATGTTGGGAAGTAAGTAAAAAAAAAATTGAAATAAAGATTGGTAATTAAATTAATAGGGATTTATTACTTTTTTGAAAATTTAACATTAATTTGTAAATATCAGAAGATTGAAATGAAGATTGGCAATTAAATTTATGAGAATTTATTTCTTTTTTTTAAAATTTAATATTATTTTTGAAAGATTGTTAATGAAATATAGGCTGCCATCTTGGTTAAGCCCTCAAAACTGCATATTTATCAAATTTTATCAAAAATACACACTGCCATCTGGGTAGTTTTGAAAACTCACTAGTATCATTTTTCTATATAAATATTAAAGAAATATTTTTGACCCCCCCCTTAATTCCTTGATAATCATGTAATCGTTTTTTTTGTTAATATATATATAGATAAATGTAATTTGATTGATTAACTTTTTTTCAACTTTAATTGCTCAGTAATATAAATAAAATATAACTTTTAATAATAACAAAAAAGACAAATGAGGATTATAATTAAACAGAATTTCGAAAAAAGAGAAAATACGTCGGCATTTTAAGTATTAAACAAGACCTATTAATACTATTTCTCTTTTTAATATAGATAAATCATTAAAAATAACAATTTATTTATTCATATTTAATAAAAAAATATTATAGCACAACTCTAAATACTGTATCATTTTGTTATTATACGCTAACTAGTGATCAACATGCCACTAGCACATATTACCTCAATATATATAAACTTTTCATAAGTTTTGAAAAATATCTCATATTTACAGTTTTTTTCTCTTTACTTAACAATTCAACAAAGAACAACTAGATATAGTTATGGGCAAATATTTAATGAAAACAATTATTGAAAAAGCAAACATTTTCAATATGTGTGATCAATGCAAACATTTGATTAGAAATTTTATTAGTGATAAAGATAAATAGTTTATATAAAAGCAAAGCAAAGAAAAATACGTAAAAATAATATAACATATTTGAAAATATGAAAACATTATAATTTATTTAAAAATCAAACCTAAAAATTAGTATATTTAATGAATAAACAATGACAGAAATATAAATATTTTTAATGAGTAATGACGGCAAACATGTGAGAAATGAAATTAGCAATTAAGGTAAATTCTAAAATTTAATTCCATGTAAAATATTTTTTATTAATGACACTTATTGAAACTATTTGCTTTTCAGTTATTGCCTATAGACTAAATACATCATTTTTAGGTCTGCTTTCTAAATAAATTAACTTATTTTCACTTTTTTTTTTTTTTGGTTTGCCTTTTCAACAGCATTTCTATCATTGCTAATAAAATTTCTCACTGAATGTTCTGCATTAATCATGCTTATTGAAAATATATACTTTTATATTACTGTTTGTTTGTTAAATATAGTATTTTCAGGTTGTCTAAATAAATTTTATTTATTTTTATGTTTTAACCATATTAAATTAGTTTTACATTTTTGTGTTTTTGATTTTTACACACAAAAAAGGGTACCCCAAAAAGTTATCAGTTAACTTATTCTGATCTGTTTTAATTTGTGAATGGTGGCTCCATCGGTGAATAGTACATATATGAAACTAACACTTATAATGCACACACACACACACATATATATATATATGAAATAAAATTATTGCAATATAACATTTTTTCTTGTAAATATAGGGGATTTGAACTCAGATTTTCAAGCACTCTTCAACTATCCACACTATCTTATACAACTGATACACATGACCACACATATGTAGAAAAGATAAATAATCACCAATATATGTATTTTGTGCTAAACCAGCACTCATCAGTTGGTCTAAATTATCATCTCTCACACACACATATATATAATCAGTGCTCAATTTATATTAAGGTAGAAAATCTTCATAATTTAATGGACAGGCTTCAATGTATTCCAACCACCAACTTTTCAGCCATCCATATCATTGGAAATCTGATGATGAAAACCCAAATCCCATGCTGATGCCAATATTATTGCTATGTCCATGTTGACCTCCAGTCAATCTGATGCCTCATGTATAGAACCTTATCCATTTGAATACATGAAAGAGGGATGAACAAGATACAAGCTTGATGTGTAAATAATTGAAAACCATGTGCTCTTCACAAAATTGGGAGCTTAAATATAAATATAGGGAATTTGAACTCATATTTTCAAGCACCCTTCAACTATCCACACTATCTCATACAACTGATACACATGGCCACACACATGTACAAAAGATAAATAATCACCAATATATGTATTTTATGCTACACCAGCACTCATCAGTTGTTCTAGTTGAAGGGTAGTTGAAAATCTGAGTTAAATCCCCTATATTTATAATTAAGCTCCCAGGTTTGTAGAGAGTGCAGGGTTTTCAAATATTTACACATCAAGCTTGTATCCTGTCCATCCCTCTTCTATGTATTTAAATGGATAAGGTCCTATACATGAGGGATTAGAGTGACTTGAGGTCAACATGGGATGGCAATAATATTTGCATCAGCATTGGATTTGGGTTTTCATCATCAGATTTTCAATGATATGGATGGCTGAAAAGTTGGACGTTGGGGTAGATTGAAAACTGTCCATTAAAGTATGAAGACTGAGCACTGATTATATATATATATATATATATATATGTGTGTGTGTGTGATAATAATCTGGACCAACTGATGAGTGCTGGTTTAGCACAAAATACATATATTGGTGATTATTTATCTTTTCTATATGTGCGTGGTCATGTGTATCAGTTGTATGAAATAGTGTGGAAAGTTGAAGGATGCTTAAAAATCTGAGTTCAAATCCCCTATATTTACAATTAAGCTCACTGGTTTGTGAAGAGTGCCTGGTTTTCAAACATTTTTTTCTTGAATAAGTCTTCAATCAACTGTAAGAAATACCAGAGTTTCTTTCTGTGTTTATTTCATTTTTCAAAGACATATTGTTAATTATTTTTTACCTTATTATTTGACTTAACTTTTTTTGCAGTTAATACTTATATTTTTTAGCTTGTATTTGTTTTTACAAATTTATTCTATTGTTTTCATCTGACAGAAAAAGTATGCATTCTTAGTTTATAAGGATTAATTGAGACATGAAACATTTAAAGATAGCTTTATTTATTTATAAGGCAGTGGTGCTTTTCAAATTTACTCTAAAAAGGAACTAAGCAATGGTTAAATATTAGAAGTATTGTGTAGTCTGCATTAAACAATGTCTCCAAAAGTGAAATCTAATAGGAGAATATTACCACAAAAGTATCAAGTAACATTTCCAGTTTACTCATATGTTTCTTCAAGAATCTCTTTTCATCCTACTCTGATTCATATGCTGCATGCTGAATAATTAATAGATACAGTATGGCAATGTTATACAATGTTCTTTATCTTAACCCAGTTTCTGGATTTGCCTTCTTCAGTGAGATCTTGGGATTTAAAATCATTTTAAAACTATTATGCATCCCATAATCATCATTAACATCTTTATACTATTCACATAACTATAAATAATTATAGCTTAATGATATGAAATTGAAACAGGAATAATAATAACTCCCAATGAATTATGTATAAACTAATAGTCAAATGTCAGATCATTTACACTATGCATACATAAATCAAAGTAGTATACAGATTTCAGTCTGATTTACAGCACATTAATAAACTAATACTTAATTATCAATAAAGCTGAAGGAATAGATTAGTGTTACTTTATTCTTTTCTTAATTCATTAATATTTGACAATTATATTATACATAACTCATTAGGAGTTTGTATCACTTCCATTTTAATTTTATACTACTTAAAATAATAATCTGAAGGTTTTAAACACACACTATCTCATTTGCATATTTATTTAAGCTTGCAGTCAGAATTTATATAAATGTTTTTGTGATTTCAGTTTTACATTAGTTATAATCTCTTTCTATTTTTGTCTAAATATTAGAAGAGAATAGTTAATATGAATCTGAAGTATTTAAAATATTTACAGTAATTATTAACCTTATTGTATATCTTTACCAATTATGCAGGTGAATTGACTTGAGTGCAAAACCTTGGAGTTTTTTTTTTAATTGTAGGCTATTACCTTAAGTAGTACAAAAAAATTTAGATGGCTGCCAGTTGCATAAGCACACTAGTTCCGGTTTTGCACTCTAAGTTCTTAGTAATAAAAGGAAATTCTCCAACTGTTTTTGAGATGTTATGTAGTACTTCCCTCTAGTGTTCTCTCGAGAATATTGAGGTCTGCCCATTAAAATTGAAGATTTGCTATCTTAATATAAACTAAGCACTGATTATATATATATATATATATATGGGATATGATGATCTAGACCAACTGATGAGTGCTGGTTCAGCATGAAATATGTATATTGGAGATTATTTATATTTTTTAAAATATATGAAGTCATGTATACTGGTTGTATAAGATGGAGTGGATATATGTAGGGAGTTTAAAAGTCTGACTTCACACCCTTCTAATTATATTAAATTCAGTATAACCAATATACTTCTGTTTAATATTAATAATTTGATTTGAAGTTGAGTGTAAACTACTCTTAATAAAGTACTATTATTAGTAATCATAATAAATCATTATACTTCATAATATTAATAAGTAGAAAGTGAAATGAATAAAGAAAATAAGTAGAAAGAATATACTCGATGTGAAAAGTGTGATAAATTTCATTAAAATTAATAATAATAAAAAACATTTTCAGTTCAACACTCACAAAGGTAAATTTTATAATTAAAAAAACAATAATAATGATCTCTGGATTTTTATTAAGAAATAATAATAGTTGTAATAATAATCAAATGATTTATTGCTCAATAATTAATAAGAAGTTTAAATGTTAGACAGAGCATGGGCTGTGATTGCAGAATCTTCCATTTTATAAATGACCAAACTATTCTGAGCCTTCATGGATTAGCAATCATTCATAACTTAGTTAACAATTTTTTCAACATTATTCTAAAAAAAAAATGTATAGTATGATTTTTTATTTTCTGAAAAAATTTGCACACAATGTAAGCATTGTAAAGTTGAATAATAATTTGAAATAACAAAAATTATTTATTTCAAAACCACTGTGTGTTTAATAAGTACAACATTTAAAATTATCATCATTTGATAAGTTATGACAAATTTTAAAGCAAAATTAAAGAGACATTGCCTATATAGAAAAAAACAACCAAACGTTAGTGTTCCCAACCTTTATAATACTCTTTAAGCTAATACTTTGAATCATTTTAAAATGTTAGCAAAGAAAATATAATTCAGACTTGAGTAATGCCAAAAGAATTTAAAAGTTATTCTTTTTAAGAATAAATATACAAATAGAAGAAACAAAAAAGCTACAATAAATTTCCTAATGAAAAAATTATAGCAATATATATATATTGAAAAATAATTTATTCATAAAAAGTCAGTTATAGATTATATACAATAATACAGAAACATTTTAGAATAATATAATGCTTCATTAGATTATGACAATTTATTGCTGTTTGGAAGGAAATGTTAGTAATAATTAGAATTAAGAAAATGTAGAAAAGATATCACACACTATATCTCTGAATCATATATCATACTGAGTTAATTTATTTTATTTCTAGCATAATAATTTTCAATCATATTTTCAAAATAGTGAAATAATTTATAGTTGTTTATATAACTTTTTTCATATAAATTATATTTGTTTTTCTTTTAAAAAATTTTTTAAAAAAGAAATAAAAAACACAGAGTCTTTACATTCAAAATTTAAAAAAATAAGTTGACAGTTATACAATTTTAATCATTAGACTTTTATCTTATATCAAAATCAATTATCTTGATGCAAATTTTTTTTTAATTATAATTTTTTTTTTATCATACAATATTAATTACATTTCGTATTATTAGTTTGTAAAAGAAATTGATATATATAATATTATTTCTGTGAGAATATTAGAATTATATATATTGTAAGGATTTGCTGAATCAATTCTCACGATTAATTATGATATGTAAAAAAGGGATTGAAAGAAAGCAGACATGTTTTCTTCAGTATTTTTAAGGTTCTGAATTATTTATTATAAAAGGATAAACAACTTTTGATCAATTGGCAATATGTTTATTTATATTGTTGAGCAGTTATGTATATTGCAATCTTTTAATATATATGTATATAAAATATTTCAATTCTCAATTTTCACACATCTTTTTATTTTTATCATTATTATTTTTTGAGCCTTCTATGATTAATATTTTATTTAGGGTTGTTGAGAAGGCAATACTAATAATGAATAAAGAAAGGTACATAAAAGAATTATATTAAAAACAATATTAATAACACAATAAGTTAAATGTAAATGTGTAGATTTAATTATTTATAAAATTAAAAAAAAAGAGATTTGTGATTTACTTATATGTATTTTTAAATTATTATTATTATTATTATTATTATTATTATTATTATTATTATTATTATTATTATTATTATTATTATTATTATTATTATTATTATTAAATTTAAGCATAAACAGATAATATTATAATAACGTGAAAGCTAAACACTTTCAAACAGATAGGCTTTAAACATGCTTGTGTTTTAGAATTGAGAGTCCCATGTGATGTCATTATTCTATCTGATTGGCTGTCACGTAAGCATGTTTAAAGCGTATCTGTTTGAAAGTGTTTAGCTTTCACGTTATTATAATATTATCTGTTTACACTTAAATTTGATATATTTAAATTTATTAATATCATTTCATTAGATTTAAAATATTGCTTCATTGTAAATCGGATGATTTTGCATTGTTAATATATATATATAATATTTAGTGGATTAAATGTGAAGGTATTTAAACTTCACACTCTTAGTTCAAAATGCTTGAGTCTGGCTTATTTAAATAAAATTGAGGCATAGATTAAGATGGGTCCCATCTTTTTCTAATAGTTCTGGCTTGTGTTTTAGAATTGAGAGTCCCATCTTTTTCTAATAGTTCTGGTTGTGTTTCAGAATTGAGAGTCCCATGTGATGTCATTATTCTATCTGATTGGCTGTCCGTAAGCATGTTTAAAGCATATCTGTTTGAAAGTGTTTAGCTTTCACGTTATTTTATTATTATTATTATTATTATTATTATTATTATTATTATTAAAGTCAACAATAGAATGTTAAGATGTTCAAAAAGGAAGTTGAAAAAATTATTATCAATATGGATGCGAATTTAATAATTAACAATAAGAGTTGAATAAAATATTTCTTGAAAAGGTGTAAATCTAAAAATGTTGGGGAGATCATTTACATAATAAAAAAAATGCATGTGAGGATGTGAAAATACCAGTATTACTCTTTTTTTCAGCATGTGTAGGTGAGAAAATATTGTTCTTATTAATTTTTCATTATTCACCTGAAAAAAAAATCAATTTAAACTAAACATAGATAATGGCATGTGTAAATAAATAAACTACTATATAGGGTTTTATTTCTTCTTACTTATATCTGCCAGTTTACATCAAATGTAAGATTATTAGCACTTATTCATATATAAAAGAAAATCATATTAAACAACTTGTTATTCTCACCCAGAAAAAGGACTAACACTATGATTCAAAAGCATTTTCATAAACTTTGATTAATCTTATTAATCCATCCCATCATGATTTACAGAAATAATATTTCAAAACTAAATGCATTCTTCTAAATTCACATATTCATCAACAAAAGACTTCATCAGCCATCTTAACAAAGTTCAAGCATCAAGATCAAAGTAAAAACTCTCAAAATAATTATCTTTGTTATTAATAATATAAGAAAAATTATAAGAGATCAATTGATTGTAAATGAGGTTTATACTGATGTGTTTACACACTGTCATTTCTTATATATATATATATATATATATATATATATATAAGAAATGACATATATATATATATATATATATATATATATATGATGTAATGGGATGGTCATATGTAATTCATTGGGAATGTGTTTATGCCCCCATGATTGGTTATGCCATATGTGACAGGATGAAATCTTCACTACCATGCTCTTATTTAAGAACCCCACAAATTTGAGAAGCATATGTAATGGGATGAACTATTCAACTTGAGAGGTGTATTTAACTATAAATGCCCATTTTATCTTCCAGATAGAGCATTACACATGCTCTTACACAGGATAAGGCAAGACAGTTATTTGATGATTTATCTAAGTTTTAGAAAATGGTCCCATGGTGATTAATGATTGAGAGGAATGGAATTAACACTTGCATAACTTCCATTACTTTACCTCTTCTTGATCCTCATTATGTCACAGAGTTCAAACTCAGGGAGAATGTACATGTACTCTATTTCAAGGTATGATTATTCCATATCTGATATGTGCATTGGATATGTGTATTGTGTGATTAATTGGAAAATAGAAAAATCAAACAACAATCAACTAATTTGACCTATTATTTTATATTTAAAAAAATTAATTTTGATGATGATTACAGTTCATACTTTTTTAACAAAGTGGTTATATGTATTTAACATATAATGATTATATAGACATGATCATCCTTCATTTGTGTTCAGCAGCTATTCATTAACCCATACTTTTGATCCCTACAAAGGATAGCCATTCACCATTCTAATTTAATAATTTCAACTTTGCATCAAATACAATATATAAAAAGAAACCTATATTTTAACAATTATTTCTGCTAAGTAAAATTTCTACCATCAGTTACTCCTTAATTTCCGATCTGTCTATTCATATTTTATAATTTGTTGAAGGTTGCTCTTATATTCTGGAACCCCTCTTATTCTGGTGTCATGTAAATTCATAATAGAACAGACCAATCATTCAAGGGTTTAGTCATACATTCCGAATAACAAATTAATAATTAGGTTAATTGAACACAAATATTTAACATAAAAATATTGTAACAGTCAAAGTGTGAGAGCTTAATATTGAATAAGAGTAAAGTTCACCTTTAAAGTCAGTAAACTAATGTATCAATTGACAAGTTATTTCAGGAGTCTGAATGTAAATTTTATTATTAAATGAAAAATAAAAAAAATTGAATTGATGCTCACCCCCCTCCAGCTTGAATAATTGATAGTTGGATGGTTTGACTCTCTGTTTCAAAAAGAAAACCAATTTAACAAGTAAAATAAGAATATAAAAAAATAAAAATAAGATTTGAGATGTTAATCCTGCATAGTCTAGCCATAATTCAATGTCTTCTAGTTCCCATTGTGAAACCTCCAAATATCTTTGTTTTTAGGAAAGTTCTTTTGCATGAACTGGATGGTAATCCATCGGATAATCTTTGGTCACCATCTAAATCTTTATGTTGGTGACTCAGACTCTTTTATAAACTATCTTTCTTGGGCTTCTTAACTTGACTGTAGAACATTGTAGATCTTTTGTTAGCATGGTCAACATGGATGTTGATTTTAAATTATAATCATATCGGAACTTTGGTTATATGACAGCAGCTCCACCCCCCACAATGTTTTATTGCTTCCTAGCAATGCATGATTAGGTCTTTTCTAGTGTATAATTTAGATTAAAAATATAAGATTTATGCAATTAAATTGGATTTTTTAATAAACTTCCTCAATTGCAACTGTAGTGGCTTATGAACTTTAATATTGAAGATAGTTTATATGACAATAAATTGATTTTAAGAATTTATCAAGTAACTTTTCTTGATGATGTAATTTATTTGTCTTCATTTTTTTTAAAAAAAAAAAACCAAAGTGTTCTATATTGTCTTATGTTTTATTTATTGATGCAGGAGTTTTAAGTGCATGCTTTGCTTTCATTGTTGATGCCATTTTGATCTTTGTAGAATTTTATGCTGGATTAATAAACGAACACACACAAAAATTAACATTAATGAGTTCTTTCGTTTTTTGAAATTTTTACTTATTTGTGTTTAAGAGTTTGGTATATATAAAAATCAGTATTATCAATAATATAATTTTAGCTGACATTTTTACACAAAATTACTAATATATAATCAATAATGTACTTTTGATGATTGTTTGTGGTAATGGTTGTGTGGTTGGTTTAAATATACCTTTACAATATATATATATTATATTTCCATGAAAAGATTGATATACATTAATACGTTTTTTTTTTTTATAACTATATCTGACGATTTATAATGCATACACATATACTTGTCATATAGTGTGTATTCATCATACAGTAGATAATATCTTTATTGGCATTTGTGTCAAAATGAAGACTTATGTTAAAAATTTTGATTTTATTATTATTACTAGCAAGTTGTATATTTTATTTGCACATAACTTAGAATCATTTGTTAATCATAAGATGTGCTTGTGTGGTGAATGTGTTATTATAGTATTCCATTTTTTTTAATATTTGAGTATATAGACATAGCCCTAGAAACCCAGATAGCCAATTTAAGTTCTTATTATAAAGAATGACTTATTAGAGTCACTGTGACATTATGTATAAAATCCCAGCTAAACATTGTAAAGTTAAGCATTCTATAGATAAATATATTAGTGGTTTTACCTGCTAAATATAAGAAATATTCTAAGATGCAACTTATATTTAAGTATCTTATAAAGGGAAATATAGTTCAAACAAATACATGGGTGTTAATAAATAAGATTATTATTATTATGCATTATTTAGTCATCACCATAGACACTATTCATCTTGTATATAAATACAATTTAAACAAATATGTGAATAACAAAGTCTACTCAACATAAGCTTTATTAATTAATTGAGAAACCTATGTAATGAAATGGATATTTTTGCTTTGTTATTTTATTTTGTTGTTGCAATTCTCACATATATCTTACATAAAAGATTAATCAATTGTTTTATTTAAAGTTTGACTTCTTGTAATTTTTTATTGTTATTAAAAACTATATCACTTATTTATACATGTGGTCATAGTATAATCCTGGGTTTTATTAATTTAACTATTTTTTGCTAAGAATATCAAAATGCTATTTTGATTACTTTTCCAAGCCTTAATAAATAGAATGTTAATGTTACAGAATATTAAAGATATTAAATGAATTCTTCTTATCCATTTGATTTTCAAATATAATCTAGATTCAATAAAATATCCCTTTTCAAGTGATCTCAAGTCTAATTAGTGAACATTAATTTTAAACTCTGAAATTAGGGTTTTATAATATAGAGAAATAATAACATTAGATATATTATTTTTCATTATTATTAGGAATGTGACTTGTTCAACTGTGAGAAATTATTGTAAGAGCAAGATTAATCCCCATATTAATTATCATTAGAATTTGACATGTAAATGCAAATGTTTCTCTTTCTTCATTTGTTTATTGTCTAATTTAAAAGACCCCTTTCATATTGTTATAATTTGGAGAGAGAAAACCTATGGGGCATTAGAATAAAAGAAAATTTCCATACATCTTCTTAGTTATGATTTGGCATAGTGAAAATTTGTGAGGTTACTAAGTAAGAAAGGTATTACTTTCACTCATCATTGTTTTTTGAACTGTTATAATATATTGAACCAGGTGGTGTGTTTTATAGATCACCGAGGGAGTAAACAAAATCTATATTTTTTTGACTCTTTAAATAAAATAACTTGTGAAACAATATTGTAAACTTTTATACAAAATATGATACAATTATAACTTATACATTTGATCTACACCAAAGCAATTTAAATATTGCACTGCCAAGGCTCCTTAGGCAGAGAATAACATTGCTTAGAGGGCACCTGCACCAAGCCAGAACTACATAAAAATATACAACTGTGACCACATTTGAAAGACACAGATCTTCTCAGCTGCAAAATTTAACACATCATTCAAAGCACTTTTTTGTTTCGGAGTAAACTCCAGATGCCAGTTATCTACAAGAACTAACATGTTTTGAATGATGGAAAACTAATTCAGTGCCTAAGATACCCCAACTAGCTCAATCAAAAGGATAATATAATATACTGTTATTTTATTTAGTGGTAAAAGAATTGACTGACAAAATTAAGCTTAAAGATAATTTATTTAACTAAATATTTATTATTGTAAAGTTTAAACTACTTTTATAAAAACTTCATTAAATTAGACAATGGTAATTACATATAATGACCACATCCATTCTTAATTCATACACTAAAATATAAGATAACATGAAGCATTATATAAATACATGAAATTAATATAAGATATCATAAAGCATTAATATATACATTTCACAAACATGCACATCAATAGTTAATTTTATGCAGTTATAGAGTTCATTTATTAATTGACTCTGGGAAGCTTCATGGTTAGCAATGGCTACATTATTATCAGAAATGAAATAATAAAAGTTATTTATTACCTATAGGCTTTGGATGTAGACTTCTTGCTGTTTGCTGCTTTATGTAAATTTTTCCAACCAGTTGGATTTGAGGTTTTTGTGGAAGTTTAATGCTTACTATTTTGTGGCACTATTCTTTAAGATAGATATTCCTGGCATTTTTTCAAGTTGTTAGGCAGGCATCACTTTATCCAGGAAGGTTGGCTGTTTCCATTGGACTCAGACTGGAGCAAGGTCATATGATTCCAATGGTTGTTACCACTGCATTGTCCTAACAAACACTGATTAATTGACTGATTGACTGAACTGATTGAAAAACTGATTTAATCTGATTGTGATCTCAACTGATAGATTGAACTCAACTGATTGACTGATGAAAAACCAGACTATTTATGTGATGACCTGTTGTCACTTTGTTAATTAGTTTTTATATCCACCAGCTATATCTGTTGTTGAAAATCATCCACTGTTTTTGATTACATTCTTTTGATAAGATCTTGATCCTGTTTTCAATTGGTAGCCATTGCTAATTTGTTTTGTGGATTTTTTTAATTAGTAGCCATTGCAAATTTTGTTTCTTTAATTTTTAACTGGCACACCTTTATTTTGCTAGTCTTTATGTTTACAATCACTATTAACACACATATATATTTAAATTTCTTTGAATTATGGAAAAATACTTTTAAAAAAAAATTAAATGACAAGAGATATTTTTAATTTATATAAAAAAATTATATTTTAAACTTTTAGTTTCAACTTTTCTTTCTTTTTTTTTTCTTTAATATTTTAAACGAAGAGAGAGGACCTTTAATTACTTGAAGAAAAGATGTATTCTTGAACTGTCATAACTTTAACTTTTATTTACTTTCTGAAATTGTTAAGTAATTTTTTCTCCCCCTTTCAATCAAACTTTAAACTGAAAACAAAGTATTATATATTGGACTACTTACATTATCTAATATTAAGTATTTAATGTTTTTAGAAAAAAAATAACTTTATTTAAATTTTTCAAATTACATTCAACTGTTAGTATATGCACAATGTTTTGAAAATTATTTTCCTCTCTTTTTGAAATTTTGCTGGTCTGACCAGTGACAGTACTTGCATGGGAATCAATCCTCAATCCTTAAAATTTAATATTCAAGAATCTAAGGCTCCATATTTGATTCCCATTCTAGTATTGTCACTGATCAGACCAGAAACACCTGAAGAAGAGAGAAGAAGAATATCTCTCAAAACATTGTGCATCTACTAACCTGTGTATTTTATTATTAACAGTTGAATGTAATTGGAAAATTTAAATAAGATAATTTTTTTAAAGTCATTCAATAATTAATATTAGTTAATGGAAATTAACTAATATATAAATACAGCTAAATATTAATGGAAATACTCTAATATATAAATACAATTAAAATACCATCATCACCAACCTTACGGAAAGCACTGAAAAGAAAGTAATTTCAGTAATTAGAATAAAACATTGCACTATTCAATAGAAAAAAAGTTATCATTGATTGTTTAAAAAAAATCTATATAAATGCATTAGAATAGCAAGACAAAGTAATTCACATAATTACTAATCATCATTTAAAATGCCATGTGTTACAAAATAAAGAGATGTACAAGCAATTAAATCTATGAAAAATAAAAAAGCTACTAAAATAAGACTATTTTTAAAAATACATGAAGGCATAAAAACTATTAGTAAAATTCTTCACCAACTATCTAAATCATGAGATTATGATACACAATGCAATAGTAACCCTGATATTTAAAAATGTGAAAAAATAGATATTAAAAATTATAGACTTATCAATCATCTATTAGATTTATAAAGATCTTTATTGTTAAGATCATTACAATTACTTTATAGAAAAATATACATTTAAACTAAGCAAATAATAAGTTGTATTTAATAGAGATTATAATATTACTACATTACATTTACATTTTGAAAAAGATTTTAGAATAAAAACAATGATGGGATTGAAAATATGTTTTAATTTGAAGAAGTGAAAATATATCTCTCAGTGATTAATACTATAAACCCAAAATATTGTCAATTTCTAAAAACTGTTTACAAAAATGAAATTGTAAAAATCTTGGTTTTAGAAACCCTGCAGGATTTAGTACTGCAGTAGAAATAATGATAAACTTTGGAGCTGAATGTTTATAGATCTTGATTCCAGATACCTTTTCCATTTCTGATGCTGGATTTACTTAGGCAATAAATTATTTGATTATACATAGCACCTTAAAAAAATTAACAATAGAAACAATATTTAACAAAATTATTCTCTCTTAAAATCTCTGATGTGTCTTTATGTAGTGCATTTATAAGTTAAAATATAATATAAAAAAAGTAAAAATTATGAATAACAGCCATGTCATCAGCAAAATCTAGATGATTTAAATATATTTCATTAATGGTTTCTAATTTTAGGAAACATAAAAAAGGTATTAGATAAAAGCAAAAAAAAAAATAGGATTAAACATAAATAACATTTAATAATTGCTCAAAAAGATCAAAATAAAGATTGTTAATAAAAAATTAAAAATTAATATCCAATAAGAATGAATTTTATGTAAAATATTTTGGTGAGAAACCCAACAAGTGTTCATTAAAACTATTAAAACCATACAAGTTTAAAAAAATGTAAATAGTATACGATGCCAGGAAAAATAACTGTACTTCAGCAAAATATTTCAAGAAATGAAGTTGATGATTATATGTGAGATGAATTAAAAAGAAAAGAAAGTTTTGGAAGAGTGGGGAAAAATTGAATTAAACTAGGAGATATTATCTTTCGTCAGTGGAAAAATATTTATTGATACTAATGATAACATATATATATATATTCCCAGTTTAATTCTAATACAATAAATAACAAGAAAAACCTACAGACAAAACAAAACAGTTAATGAAATACTAACCAAAACACACACATGCATTGTGTAGAATTTATAAAATTAAATCGTTAAATTTTTAATATGAGAAAAAGTATAAATGAAAGGTTTAGAATTATGGGTTGAAACAAAAAATTGAAAAGACAAATGATTAAATAATTAAAAAAATAGAGAATGAAATAAAAAGAATGAATAAAAATGGATATTTATTAAAGTGTTAAAATACAAAAATAAAATATATCAAACACATTTTTATAGATAGAAGATTAATAAATATTATGTTAGAAATACTATTCAAAGTAAAGAAAAAAACCCAGATAATATGATCTTTGGGCAAAGAACTGATACCATATATATATATATGCAATGAAATGAAAACTCATTACATTATAAATTGAGATATAATTACAAATACATGTACATCATTATGTTTCTATAAAATATTAATAGTCAAATGCTCTTTTAGTGCTCTACCTCAGATTCATAGTAACCAATTATTAAAATTAAAAAATATATGTGATAACTGTCATCAGTTTAGTGTATTGCACTAAAAATACATTCAGCTATTAATAATATAATTAAGCTATTTAACACATTGATGTATATGTATTTTGTTATTTATAGTTTACATATAGAGATTAGTTTATATATAAAGTAATGAAAACTTTTTACATTGTGTGTGTATATATGTATATAATGTAATTAGAACTCACAGTATTTCATTCATTTTATTTACCAAAATAATTGTTTCTCTTTTAAACCCATTAAAATGAAATAAATGTTATCACAGATAGTGTCAATTAAAAAGAAAAGTGGATACTTCATATTTCAGATATAATGCTATTTGAGTGAAGGGTGCTTAGAAACTACAAACTGTCATTTATTATAACATTTGTTTGATAAATCAATATGATTTTTTTTTTGTAAATAAAAAAATTAAATAAACAAACAAAAAAATATGAAATTGTAGAATACTTTAAATTTATATAATAAATTTAATTCTTAATTATAATTTACCAAGCAATAAAAAATCAATAGGTATACACATATTATATATGTGTAATAATATATAAATAAATTAACCATCGCAAATAATTTCTAAATAAAAACAATCACACATATATGCCAATGAGTGAAATAATGTATCATAGATAACATATTTGTTAATATAAAAAATTCTAATCTAATTATCAAATGAATATTACTTTCACTTGTCTTTAAAAAAAGACCTCTGAATTACTGTAGCATTCAGAAAATTAAAATTAAATATAATGAATCAAATAATAAAAAAAGGAAAATTAATGCAGCCTACTGCATTGGAAATTTCAATAAGAATTTAAATTACAGAGATTTAATATTGTGCAATTACAAATGCTCTGAAATTTTGATTATTAACTAAAATTGTATTTATTTTCATTTTGATAATCTCTTGTCATGAAGCTGGTATGATTCACTTAAAGTCATGTTTGGCTGTTATTTATTTTTTCATACGTTGATGTATATGTCATTTAAATGTTTATATATATGTGTGTTTTATAGAATAATGTTAACTATATGTAACTGACATGCTTACATTAGTATTTTCATATTTGAATTGGGTAAAATTTGAATTATTCTGTAATCCTAAGCAAATTTAGAATTTTTTTTGCAAGTGGCAACTCAGAATTAATACAATTAAATAGATAATTACTTCATTAATTACATTGGACAAAAATTGAAAACAGATAATATATATATTATAATAAATTAAACCTTATATGGTAGAACTTCTTTTAAAAAACATGTAAAAATATCAGTAAGTGTTACTTCCAAAATAACTATTTTTTCACTAACAAAAAATATTTCCTACTTTTTGTGTGCTTTCTTATGTAGATTCTAACATATAAACGTTAATTTCTTACATTTATTTAAATTTTAAAATTATTAATTTGATTATATATATAATGTGAAAAAAAATATGAATTTAAACATTTTTAATAGAATAGATTTATTTAAAATGTTCTCCTAATGACTTCAAATCAGCTAAGGTGTTTATAAATATTAAGACTCACAAAGAATTTCCTTTAAGATTTATTTTGACTTTAAAGGTAGTGTTATTGCGTGTATTTCTAGGTTCTTAACAAATTTTTTAAAACAATTTGGCAATTTTGGATATTACTTTTTTTTTCTTTTGCTTATGATAGAATTAATAATTTTAAAATGGAAAACAATTAAATATTTGATAGTTTGGATATTGGAAATATGTATCAATCTGTTAATAGATTAAGCAACATTGATGTTCTTTTGTCTGTGTTGATTAAAGATGGATCTTTGTCAAAAATAAAATTAAAGTTATTAAAGATTTACTTTTATTATTGGAGTATTCTATGTATTTTACTTACAATGGTAATTTTTATAAGATTAGGGAAGGATAGATAATATGTTATATTATTTCTCTTTTCATTTGTTCAGTTTATATTAATTATTTGACAAAGAAATTATTAATAAGAATAATTGTATATATTTAATAGATATGTTGAAAATGATAAATTAAAAGTATTGATTAATTAGTTTAATTGTTGTAATCCTTCTATAAAATATATTGTATACAGAAGAAGTGGGGGTTTAGATTTTGTTAAATTAAAATTTTTAGATTTATTGGTAAGAAATGTAAAGAATAATTGTTTGGTATTTAGTCAATATGTTAAAAGTAAGGATTTAAGAACTATAATTTAATCTGATAGCTATCAAACTGTATCTCATAAAGTAGCTGCTTTAAAAAATTATTATTATAGAAATCAGAGATTAAATGATTCTAATGATGTAGCTTTGTTTTAAAAATGTCAATTTTATAAGGATTATTTGAGTGTTGGCTACTCTGATGAATTTCCTAAACATATTTTATTTAATAGTAATTATGGTAGTGTTACTAATTGTAATAATGGGAATAATAAAGAAAAATGTGTTTTTATTTCTTTACCTTTTAAATTGTGTGAGTTGTAAGTAAAAATAAAAATTTGATTGGAAATAAGAAAATTGCTTAGAAAAGGAGTATTACTTTGAATAATTTATCAAATAATACAAAATAAATTTTTGACAGAAAGACTATTTCTAGAATAGAATATATTATTCTTTGTTTTTATAAGAAGAGATATATAGATCAGAATAGTTTAAGCTTAAATGAAATAACAAAAATAGGTAAAAGGTGGGTTAGAAATAAATATCTCAGTTCTGCTTTATACATCGATGAGATATAGGTTTCACTATTAGATTTGATGAGGCTAATATTGTCTTCTTTAAAAAAATATAAAAAAGAATAAAGCAATTTTTATTATTAAAAATTTATGATTATGAAGAGATTAATTTGTTTATGAGTTCTTATAATATAAAAGATGTGTGGAATGTAAGAGGAAATTATGGATAATATGTAGTATAAATATATTGTTGTGTATTAGTTCTTTACACTTTAGGATTTTGCTTGTAGCAGTGAAACCATTGGTTGTGCTTTTTAAAGTTTATTTTTTTGGCTAGTCTGGTTTAGTTTTGAATTTGAATATATATTTACATATTGTAACCTTTAGCTTTATGAGCCAAGCTAAATCTCCAGCTATATATTTTTTTAGTATTTAAAAAAAGGATTTATTCAATAAATTAATTATTATAGTAAGACAATTTTTAGGGCTTGGTATTAAATGTTAATACATAATATAAGAATTTTTATAAGTTTTAATTGTTTTAAAAGTTATTTAAATATATTGTTGTAATGCTTTAAATACATATGTAGTTGTAAATAATGTTAAATTCCTAAGTTTAGGGATATCTTTACACTAAATATTGATGAGTCAATATTGAAAAAATATTAAAAATTAAAACTATTTTAACATAGATATTAGTATGTAAAGATCATTATTACAGTTAAACTTTAAAGCTAACTTTGAATCTTTAATGCTCATTGCTAACAATTAAATTACTTGCTCATAAAAATACATTTTGTTAAAATTTTTTGCTAATAAAAATATATGTCTTAATGCCAATAGTAATAAAAAATAATTCAGTCCAGTAAATTTAAGTTGGTTAATTAAATAAGATGAAAAATTAATTTATTAGTAAAAGCTATTAGTTTTAAATAAAGAAAACAGTAATGAATGTGTGTGTGTGTTCATGATTATAAATTTTAATTTCCTCGTTGAAATATTAAAATTTATTTTTAAATACTTTATTTTGAAAGTCTTTGGAAAAATGTTCTGAGAGCTTTCATTTAAGTAGTGTATAAAATTGTTTAAAAAATAATGTAATACTGTTTGAATCTTAGCAGCTTGTCACTTGCACATCATAGCTGATTGTTTGAAATTTTGTTCTCTTTTTAACCTTTTTATCATACAAAATCTGCTTGGTTGAGTGAGTTAAAACTCTAAATTTTTGATTGGTCAATTACAGAATCAGCAGTAAAATATATTCATATTTTAATATTATATTTGTTTTAGTTTTATTTCTAAAAGCAAATTAATAATTTATCAGAATATGAAAGTGAATGAAAGTTTTTTCAAAAATAAATTTTTATTTATAATTATAAAATATTTTATAGCAGAGAACCTTAAAAGAATAATCATAACCTATAAGATAAGGTTGAGTATATCAGTGATTTCTTTTCTCAATTTATGTTCATGCAAAAGTAAAGACTTTTTTTACTAAAATCTTACTATTTCCTAAAATAATTATATTTTCAGCATATTTTATCAAAATAATTTATAATATATAAAAAAAATACCAATAAAATACTCTAAAACATTCATTTACATTTGAAAATCAAATAAAGAGCCTGGAGTAATAAAAATTATTGACAAGTGTCAAAACTGTTGAGAAGCACTGATTTCTTTTTCAATTTATGTTCATATAAAAGTAAAGCATTTTTACTAAAATCTTAACTATTTTTTTAAAATTATTTTATTTTCAGCATATTTTATCAAAATAATTTATAATATGTAAAAAAATACTAAAAAACACTCTAAAACATTCATTTTTATTTTCAAAATCAAAACAAAGAAGTTAGAGTGGTGAAAATTATTGACTGGCACTCTTTTGTTCAAAATGAAAACCAAGCAATCAGCATCTAGGAAAGTCTGCCTTCTTTCATTGTTGTAACTTCAAATATATGTTATTGATTATTTTCTTGTAAAATAATTTTAGAAAGGGCAGCATCTTATGGTACTTATTAAGCTTTAAAATGAGCCTAAATTTACTACGATAACATAAAAATTACCAGTTTTAGAATGAGTTAAAGCCATCAACAGGTTTACTTGAGGCAGAAAGTAAATGTGTTAAATTACATAAAACTATAAGCATGTCATCAACATAAATACAGGCATTCAATGTGTCTTTAAAATATCATTCTAATGACATCCTTTTGGCTAAAATCAGAAAAAATTTGAATTTTTTATTAATTTTTTTGTCAAAAGCCGCATTTAATTTTTTTTTTATTTTGGTCAATTTTCTAGTTTACATGAAGGGATAAAGGCAGAAAATTTTTAAGGGTCTCATTATATAGTAAAAATGGATTAAAATACACTGGTCATTCATATTCAAGACCTATAATGGGATGTGAATGTAATTACAGAATATCTGTTGCAAGTATATATTTTTATTTTTTTTAATATTTTAATTTTAATTATTTGATAAATAGTATAATTTATTAATTTGCATTCATATTGGTGAGTGTGCGTGTGATATATAAATAATATAATATTAAATCATTTATGCTTTTTATTATACGGTAAATAAATTATTAGTCATATGTACAAAAATTTTGTGTCTTTGATCCAAGTTTGTTAATATTTTTTTATTATGTTTATATGGTGTGTTTGTGTTTACTCTTGCATGTTGTATAACAAGTAATGATTTACATATACAGAGCAATGTAATGTAAATTTTAAAAACTGATAATCAAATGTACAGAAAGGTTGCAGTTGATAAAGCATTCACAATATTTACTGGGCATAGTACCATGTGAAAATATAAATGTAAAGCCAATAGATATTTCAAATGATGTCTGTGAAGTAGTGGCCACAATGGTTATGCATATACCACATGGAATTGTATGTAGGCAAAGAATCAAATTCTGATTCTTGCCTATGCCTTTATATCACTGCTGTAGATTTAGTAGTTTTGTCATATCTCGCATCACATTATTTTCAAGTCTATAGCTAACAAATGAACTATATGCAAATCAATTATATCTATGTGGGACAATAAATATAATAAGATAGCATCACTAGTGTGCATAAAGAATATAAACATCCCTGTTGTACCCAAAAAATATAAAATGAAAAGATGAAACTAATTTTATCAGTGATACAGACAGTAGCCTACAATTTTTAGTTTTAGATAGACAAGAAGCCAATTGTTATGATGACAAATCACAAATGCATATCCACCTTCTGTGAATGATTTTTTTGTATCTTTTATTAGGATGAATCTTTTTCTTATAGATGCCTTCGAGATTTATCAATTTTTGGTGTAGAAGATAAAAATGAAGAATTCTTATGCAAATACTTTTGGAGATTCTGAAGCTACAAATTATCTCAGGTAAGAAATATTATATGTGGTTTGAAGGATAATTTGGTAAGGAATGCACAGAAATTATCACTGAAGATGTAATTTAAACTTCATTAATGATTAATTAAAAATTATAAACAAACAAGGAAATAATAATTATGTTGGATGCTGAAATTTTTTTCCTTATTTTTTAAATAGTAATCTGTATTTCTCTTAGCCTTATTGTTTTCTTAGTTCTTCAAGTTTCTATAAATGTAAAGTTTTTTGCTCGAACATTATTAAAACTGAAGTTATTGTCAAAATTGTTTCTCAGGTCAGTTTTTTAAAAAAAATCAATATGGAACCTCTAGATTTAACCAGTTAATATTCTATGTAAAATAATGTTATTTAGTATGCAATATTTTATTTTTATTATAATAAGTTTTGTTTTTATAAATAATGTCTTAAAATGTAAAAATGTAATTAAAATTATAGACAATTATATAAATGAGTTTATTTTTAGCTATGATTTCCATGATACCAGGTATGTTTTAAATCTTAATGAATTAAAACCAATGAAGGGTTGATCTAAGTATTAGTCTCAGCCATCAAAATCAATCATATGATCATGAATATAAATAGGGAAAGACTAGCACACATGTGCTTATTTGAATAGTTTCTATTTGACTTGGGTAATTTTACTGAGAAAATTTACTTGGTAAATTATTTTCAGAATTAATTACATTTAATATTATCCAGTTTAATTACTTATAATATGCTTTTATTTGCATAAAGTTAAATATGTCTTGCTAATTAATTCTAGTCCAGAGTGAAAGTCTAAGCTGAACTTACTAAAAAGTTTGAAATCTACATTGCAGTAAAACATAATGGAAAATTTAAATAAATATTTAATAATAATTGTTTGATTTATTTCTTTTTAAATTTTGTACTTTGGGAGAATTCTACATGGCTTGCCATTATTCTGCAAGAACCTTTATTGATTATCATTTTCTCATTAATAATAGATAATATTATTGCTTTAATATTTTATATGCCTGTATAGTTGAAGTAGTTCTTAATTGTGTAAAAATGATTTTGTCAAAATATTATGAAATGCATAGAATAAAATACTGTTAAAAAACTCTAAAGTGTTTAAATATTCTTCTGCAATGTATATTTTAAAAAATGTTTTTGTTTTAAACTTTTTATATATATTTCTAAATAATGGTATTCTTTAGAGTTGTTCATCGTCAAATAATTAGATTTTTAAATTTTCAAATAGCAGAACCTGTTAAGCATATTAGAATTTAATATAATTCTTGCCTGAATTTATTTATAGTGAAAATAGTAAAACATTTAATTGATATCAAATTGATATTTACTAATTACTTCAATGTATATTAAAGACATACTTACTAGTAATGAATGACTTTATAATTTATCCTAATATGCATTTGCTATTTATTATTAATGTCAATTTAAAAAGAATAACATTCATATTTTAAAATATAAATTATTTCAAATGTTATTGCTTTTGACATTACATTTTATTTATTATCATTATCATAGCACCAGGACAAAAATCATTTGCTCACAGAATGTTGTCTTATATATTCCGTAAGTCTGTTTTAGACTAGGGCTAGAAAAGATCTTTTGAAAGTCAGTAAAATTAAGATAATTAACTTAATCTATTGTTCTGAAAAAAATATTACATGCTATGTACTTTTAAAAATAATATTCTAAAATATTAATAGAACATTTGTTTGAAATTGTCACAATTACTCTAAAATTATTGCTTTTACTAGGTAATTGAAACAAGTCATAAACTATATGAATGAAACATGAATAATCCTAAATTATTAATTTTTATTCAAGTTTACATATACTTATCCAGTTTTATTACAAATCTGCTCTATTATATCTGATCATTATTATTAGTTTCAAAATTTGTTCTTCAATAAAATTTTATTTTGTTAAAGCAATAAATGCTCACGTTTTACCTTCATGATACATTTCAAAAATAGATAATAAGTAATGAATTCATATAAAATGTTACAGATGCATCATTATTATCTGAGCTTCATTAAAAATATTCTTTGTGAAATTCAAATGGCCATTAATATATTTTGTGATCATGTTCATTAGAAAACATATTACTTATTGAAAATTAAACAGGAAAAACTCTTTATACAGTAGTGCCACCCTGTGCAACCAGAGTAATCAATGGATGCCAGAATGCTTGTGAATAAAATCCCCATTTACTGCCTACTCATCCAATATTTTTCTGGCTTGTGGTCTTCATCAGTGAGGAGCCTTGGATCTAAGAGCACTCCACCTAGATCTTAACATCTAATGCAACCCTCCAGCAGCCACCTTTTATCTCTAGTTAACTACAAAACTATGAGAATGAAATTGAAAACAATATTTTCAATCTAAGCCCAATAGCTTATATTGTCATATGGAGGGTTACATTAGATCCTAAGATCTAGGTGCAGTGCTCTCAGATCAAGCCTCCTTGTTGACGAAGGCCACAATCTAGAAACTAGTCTGGGGATATTGGATGGGTATGCACTAGATGGGGATTTTATGCTCAAGCATTCTGGCATTCATTGATTACTATGATTGGCACAGGGTGGCAATACTGTATGGAGAGTTTTTCCTGTTTAATAACAGTTATGTGCTATCATAAGAGATGGTAATCATGTGATACTTATTGATAATATTCGAATACTGCACAAATAATTTAAATTTGCTGTGTTTTAACAAGTGAAATTTTTTTTGTGCATTTGCAGAATGGTAATTAGAGACTGTATCCTGTAGAATGGTAGAACATTCAGAATGGACTCTTGTTTATTTTGGTAAATTGGGTATTATTTTAAGTTTCACTATTATGCCATTGTAATTTATCATATATTTTATTTTATGCATTTTGTCTGATAAAATATTATGAATTATTTGTAAGTTAAATTATCTAGAAGTTCACAGAATATTTACCTTTTCATAACACTGTATTTTCAAGTGTTATTTGTCTCTTATCATGAGATTTATTTATTTGAATGCATATGTTAATGCTAAAAAATAGATGCTATATATTCATTTCTTATTTTAGGCCATGCTTTTATTAGTTCAGATTTGATTAATAATTTTTACAATATCAGTTTTACACATCAGTTAATTTCTGTAGTATTATTTAAGAAATGGTGGTATTAGACTCTCTTGTTTTTTATTGAACATTTTCATCTTTCCAATGCTTTCTCCCTCTCTTTTGTGGATATTTATTTTGCTAGCATATATTTGTAAAGATATTGTAGCTATAACTTTTTCTTAATATAATAATATATTATGTTAAACCTTTTGTGTCACATTAAGCATAAAATGTTTTATTTAAGATAATTATTATAGTTCCTATAATTTTGATAGTTTATTCTCATTGTTCTTATGTTTATAGACTTCATCATTCATATGTTCAGAAACTAAGTCCTAGTATATTTATTGACCTCATATGTAGATGTTATCTTTTAGAGTATGCCATCATTCATTTTGAATTGCTTTATTTATATTTAAATTGCAGATGTATTGTACCCTGTAGTTTTTGTATGATGCCATGTGTAGTGTATTGCATGATATTATTTTTGACAACTAATATTTTATTTAGTTTTGAGGAACTTCATCTTTTTATTCTGTGCACTTTTTAATGTTTTGAGTGTAGGTTGTTGATTGCTCTTAATGTGTAGGTCTATTTTCTGTGCATTTCCAGTATTATAGAATGGAAAATTGATAAATATTTGTTGTAGAAATTAAAATTGTAATTTTGGGCCTCAGTAAGTAATATACATTTTCTTCAGTATTTATTTCATTACTGAATTGGTAACTCCTATTTAAGATTTAAATACAGTCATTTTGGGCACAACATAATTATAAGAATAGAGAACTTTTTGTTATAATGTTAATGTTGAAAAAGATTTTAACCAGACAAGGATAGTATTTTTATTATTATTTGATCTGACAATTTATTTTGTTTTATCTGTACACATGCTGTCTCAGTTATAATTGTGCATGTGAAAGGCTAGCATACTTTCAATTTATTATTAAAAATCATAATCCTCCTCTGCATTGAATTGTACAATAGAATGTTTAAATAATTCATTTTGTGTTATTGTAGATTTCCAAAGTTATTATCTGTTCAATGTCTTCATTTCTAAATAAATGTTGTTTTTTATTGTTAATTTTTATTTCATAGTATTTCTACCATCATCTACACATATTGTCCAGAAATCTTAATATTGTAACATCTCTTATAAAGTTATTATTTATATGAACCATTAAAAGTACATGAACACATGAAATTCAATATAATAGTCATTTTATACAAATAAGTTTGTAGATGTGAAGAAAGCATCTAAAAATAAATTATCCATTGTCTTAATTATCAAATGATCACTTTGACCAACTTTATTCCTTAAAAGAAGACTGCTTTTGTGATAAATTATTTTATTCAGAAAATTATTGTTTTGATTATATATCATAGGTATAAATAATGAAATTATTTATCTCAAATCCATAAAGAAGGATTTAGTAGGAATTGTTAAGTAATATCCTGAGTGGCCATAAAATCACTTACCCACTCATTATATCTGAATGGTATCCTGGTATATTGACTTATTCCAAATTAAGAATTTTTCATGTATTTATTTTAAGTAAAACATTTTCTTTAAAATGTATTATTATTGTTGTAATTTAGGAAGACATTATTTTATGGATAAGAATATGTCTACTGATATTATTACCAGGATTCCATTCATTGTCTAATAGTCCTTAAATGAAAAAAAAAAACCAGTACATTTTAGTATTATAAAATTTTAATTACAGAACACTGAGATTTTAATTTACAAAAATGACTATTTAAGAAATTGTTTCGCAAAAGACAATTAATTTTAAGAGGTAATGTGGCACAAATAAACAAACATATTGTTATTTATCAAGAGATAAATATGGATCTGATCATGGCAATGTGATGCTGATGATTGTTATAAGAACTGATGTAGTAGGAAAAGGTTTTAGAAAAAAAGAGGATTTGATATATCCCAACCATTTTATGATATATACTTCAAATGTTAAGAATCTTCCTGTAATGTGTGAAAGTGAGTTGTGAATTTTCCTCCTGTTACAATTTTCTAAATGTTACATATTATATTTACAATGTTGATTAATTGCTATTGTTACTCTTGTAGGTTCTTTTTATTGTAGTATATAGCATTTAGAAACCCTTCTGAGCTTAGTCCATAATGTTTATTTATTTTTATTTTTTTGGCATTTAGTTTAGATTATAATTTTATTATATTTTTTGGCAATTCTATTTTAGATTTATATATATTCATAGTATTATTTTCGTGAGCTTCCATATAATAAAAATTTAACTCTTAAACAGATGACATTTCAGTACAATAACAAATCTTCATTTCTCAAATTATAAGATTATTTGAGAAAGAAGAAGCTCTGAGGAAAGTACTTGTTATAGTATTGAAATGTCAGCTATCTAAGTAGGTATTATATTTTTATTACACGGAAGCTCCTGGAAATTAATACTATGAATTCATTTGTCTGTGCTAATATTAGAATTAATAGATAGATAATTATAAAAGTTTTAATAAAATTTCTGTGTATTTTTTAAATAGAAAACAGCTTTAATTTAATATCAAGCAAAAAAATAAATAAATGAATAAAAACTGAAACAAAGCAAATTGAAATATTGCTATATAGTAAAAGTATTTATTTGTCCAGTTCTCAATAAACCAAAATGTAATCAGAATAAGGAATACTATTAATAAATAATTTCAGTGTGATGGTCTAATCTTTAATTAATTTCTTGCTTGGTATCAGCATAGTTGAATAAAAAAGAAATATACATGGAAAATATCATTAAAACATTTAATCTTTTATATATATATAACTCTGTTTAAACTTCCTAATATATATATATATATATATAACTATGATACCATTATTTTCAGTTGAATACAAAATTTTTATGTACTAAACATTATCTTACTATTTTTAGCCCACATATTCACAGAAAAAAACAGAAGAATATTAAAAAAATACTTAAAAATCTACATGGGCACATCAAAAGTTATACCATAGCAAACCAGCATATAAACTTCATCAGTTGAAAATGCTAATTCTAAATATCTAACCTATGCTGAAATTTCTGTTCTGCAAAAGGATTAAACTTTGATGAAATCATTGAGGAAGACGCTTAAAAATTGTCTTTAAAAAGTAGCAGTATTGCATAGGAGAATAAAAAGAATGTGTGAGAGACAACAAAAACTAAAATCAAACATTTTCTATGGCATGAAAAAAACTATTAAACCTCTCAAATTAGACAAATCTTTAATCATTATTCTTGTTAACAAAGGTAATTATAATAGATATAACTCATTATGATAACAAAATACAAGAGCTTTTCACGACAGGTCAATACAAAAAATAGCAAAAAAATTGATAGTATAATGAAACTACTTATATTCTCAAAAAAAAATTTTTTTTATTACATTATAGAATTTTTCCCTAAAATAAAAGGATGTATATAAAAACATTTACATGGAAAAACTTAAAACCAAAGCTTTTAATACTATTCTATATACACCTAATGTTTGACTTTGATATATTGATGATGCATTTGCAGCCACATGATGACATTCTATTAGACATTTTGAATACACATCAATATATTTCCATCTAAATTTATAATAGAATCAGACAATGAGAAAAATTAACATTCTAAAATATTCTTGTGGTAAGACTCACTCATGAAAAAATCAAAACTAGTTTCAGAAAATTCATATATGCAGAAAAGTATCTGGCATATAGATCCAATTGCAAACATGAAATGAAACTTTCACTATGGAAAAGAAAAAAAAAATGTTTGTTCAAAAACCACTGAATTGCAAAAAAGAAAAGTTTTATATAGAACAAACTCTCATAATTATCCATCACTGTCATTAAGAAAACTTTAAATAGACAACTAAAAGAAATATCAAAAGAAAAAAAAACAATTATTAATGATGTAATTGATTTATACATATCATGAATAGTAGAACCATTAAAGAATTCAGAAATAAATATAACATAACAATTTTCAAACTCATATCACACTAAAAGGAATCCTAATTTCTATAAATCTTAAACTTGAAATGCAAAAAATAAAACTGCAACTAAGAATGTATATGGGTAAGAACAGTATCCCCAATGAAAAGTCATTGAAATAGATCAAACTAATGATAGAAAAAAAACAGACATATTTCAAATAGAAAATTACATATGTACCAATAAAAATGTGTTTAGTTAGAAAAATTCAAAAATATTAGATGACAAGAAAATAGTATAAATAAAAATATTCAGAGAAGGTACTTGCATGACAAGCATGAATAACCCCATTAGTCAATCTAATATAATAATAAATAATATCTGGAAATCAATAATTAACTAGGCTCTTAGTAAAAAGGAAAGAAATCAGGAACGCCCTCATATATAAGCATTTGAAATTTCTACTGATTATTATCTTTGACAGAATAGCTTAGTTTGGTAGAGAATCACTTGAAATTCAAAGATTTAACTGAATTCCAATTGTAATATTGGCACTAGTCAATCCAATAACTCTTGAAGAGGAGAGAATAATACAATTAAAAATTATATGTTAAATAAATAAATAAGCAGCTTATATAAAAACTTTCCTTTTAAAAAAATAGTCCATTAATTTCAATAAATAAATAATTCACACATATATATATATATATCTTCTTTTTTCTAAAACTTGATTTATTACACAAAGTATTATTCCATAACACAAAATATTTCACTAGCATTTCAAATACATCCTATTACAGTCTTTTTCAAGGTATTTAAAAAATGTAAAAAAAAAAAAACACATATAAATACAAATATTCCATTTATCCAATAAATAAAAAAATATAAAAAAATCATAATGAAAAAAAAATACAATAAAAAAATAATACAAAATACCAATAAAAAATAAACATAAAATTAAAAATAAAAATAACATACCATAAAAATAAAAAAAATAAAAATGTATATTATCTTTCATCTCTTTCCTCTACAACTTTAAATCTCTTTTAAATTCACTCCCTAAATTCATTCCTTAAATACCCTATCTAATTAATTTCCCCTTATAATTATTTAATTACATATTCCATACTAATTAAATTATTAAACCAAAATAAAAGTATAGTAAAAAACAAGAAAAATAATAAAATTTTAACAGAAATGGAGAAAAAGGGATATATTAGTAAATATATGTTTAAATTAAAAAGAATGGATATAGATGTTGCAAAAATTTATAGTTTACCTAAAATTAATAAACCAAGCATTCCAATGAAACTAATTATTGATAATTGTAATACATATTATGAAAATATTTCAAAATGGATATATAAAAAGTTTTTAAAAGATATACAAATTTAACAACAATAGTAAACATTCCATTCAGTAGTGCCACCAAGTGCAAGCCTTTGTAATCAATGGATACAGGAAGGTTTAATGCATAAAATCTCTATCTAGTGCCTACTTATCCAATATCCCAGACTAGTTTCTAGCTTATGGCTTTCATCAGTGAGGAGCCTTGAATTTGAGAGCACTACATCTAGTTTATCTAGATTACAAAGGCTTGCACTTGGTGGCATTACTGAATGGAGAGTTTGCTGCTGTTATTAACAGCCTGTGTACACTTAAGAAATGGTGATTATGTGATTTTTGATGGTTATATACAAATTTATATGCAAAAAAATAGGGCTAATAATTTGAAACAATTTGTTAATAAATTGAATATATTTTTGAAAAGTAAAGAATTTATGAATGTATATTTTGTTAAATTGGATATTGTTAGTGTACATACTAATATTGATTGGGGGAGGGGGGATTGGCTATTGATATTATTGAATTATATATAAAAGATAAGACATTTAAATTATAAATTGAAAGTTATCAATTATATGAAGTATTAATGATTTGTTGTAAGGATGTTATTTTTAAATGTAGAAATAGATTTTACAAACAGAATGACGTTTTAAGTATGGGTACTAGTTTAAGTGGTTTATATGTATAATTTTGAAAGAAAGTATTTTAATTGTTGTAATAGCAAGCCGATTTTTTATGTAAGATATATAGATAATTATTTCATGGTGTTTAATGGAAATGAAAAAAAAAACAGATAATTTTTTGAAGTATATTAATAGTAAAGAAGATAAGATTATGTTTACTATGGAAAAATAAATTGTTAATAGCATGAACTATATGGAAGTTAGAATTTAAAAAATAATGAATAATAATAGATTGACAATATAAACTTGGGTGTAAAAAACATTTTATGGTTTATCAAATAATTGGCATTCAGATATTGATAATAGTTGTAAAATGAATATTATTAATCCTAGAATTTATAGAGAAATTAATTTATCTTCAAATAAAGATATAATAAAAAAATAAAATGGATATTATAAAACAAATGTTTTATAAATGACTATCCTAAAGGTTTGTTTTGTAATAGAAATTTAATATATATATATATAATAGGGTAAAAATAAATAAGGTTAATAATAAGAAAAATAAAATAATGTATGTTGGTTATAATGTACTAAATATTTGTTTATTAAGATTAAGAAGTTTTTTAGTAAAATAAATAAAAAATATGATATAGTTACTTGTCTGGTTTATAAAAGGAAACATGTTTAAATTTATTGATAATTAATGGTAATGATTATAATGTTTTAGAGATAATGAATTCGGTTTATATTATTAAATGTTTGGATTGCCTTAATGTTTATAAGGATGTTACATATATTGGAACAACAAAAAATAAATTAACTATAAGATTAATGCAACATTGGAATGATAGAAATTCTACAATTTATAAGAATATGAATCAAGTGGGATATAAAGATAGAGAAAACTTATTTAAAAATAAATTTAATTAAAAGATTTGTATTATTTATTAACATTAGTTTTAATTAGAATTGTATTCTAAGTTTACAATCATACTGAAATTTGCAAATGAACATAAACAGAAATTTCATTGCTATGTTTGATGGCATGGCAAGTCTTTTCATGGCTTCTGATAACACCAAATTTTTACATAACACATCTCTTGCAAGATATACATTGAATTTTTAATCAAGCATAAAAAGTCATAAAATTTATATACAGAGTCAAACAAAATAATATTAATATTATTATGCATATGTGTGATATTCTTATTTAATTATTTGTATGAATATATGTTGATGTGAAGATTTTCATGGATTATGGATATAAATGATATATATTTTTACTGATTCATCCATATATAAATTTTATTATAAATATACTGCCACTTTAGCTGAAAACATAAGCCATCAATTGGTAAAACATCACCTCTGTTATAAATCAACATTGATAGTGTCTCTACAACCATTTTCATAGAATTTTATTTTTCACCCAGTTGATGGCTTGTACGATCAAGCCAGAATATTAGTATATTAATAATAAAATTCATACATGGTTGAATCATATATATATATATATTGAAATGAATATGGATAATATATATATCATAATATATATATAATATTTATTAAGGCTGTAGCCTCAAGCACATGCATATAAAAATGTGATAGTAGGGACCTCTACAGGTCTTAAACCACAAGATTACTCTTAGGAAGAAAAGAGGGGAACTATATAAAATGTTAAAAGATATGAGTAGTTACACATTTCAGCAAAATAACATTTGACATCAACTAGATGAAAATATTATACAGTCACTATGATGGAGATACAAAGTTGTTGTGAAGATTAGATTTAAAAATAGAATATTAAACTAAAATATATAAAACACTTGGAACATGCAAAATACCCTAATTTTCATTTACTAAAATAATTCATTTAGTTTATTGTTTTTCTTTTTTGTCTGATTAGATAAAAATACACAATCTTTTATTTATTTTATTTTACATGATTTCAAATTTTAATTCTTTTTATGATTATTAATTTTTTATATCTTTACAGCAACCACCACATTTTCACCCAGTTACTAAAAAACATTATTTTGCCACAATATCAATAATATAATATTATATATATATATATATTAAATGTTTCTTACTGGTTAAATTTTTCACCATTCTTTTGAACAATTTGAAAATTGCAGTTGAAATAATTGTGATAAAACTAATATTATAAACATCTATATTGATAATGTCCAATACAGATATTAATAATAGGATATTTAAGAAAAATTAACAATTAGTTGGAAGCAAGTTGAAATAAAAGAAAAATAAATATTAAAAAAGCTCAGATTTCTCTCAAAAAGATTATTAACATAAAAAAAAAAGTCTACAATATATTTAAATATATGAAATTAATCATAGAATTAAAACTTGGTTAAAGTGCTTTTGGTAGAAATAACTTAATATTAAAAAAAATATGTTTATGTGTTTGATAAGAACGGTTTTTAATAAATGTGTTTTAGCAGTTCTTACTTATGGATCTGAGACTTAGACAGTTAATAGAAGAGCAATATAGAATTTTCAGATCATTCAAAGAAGTATTGAGAGATGCATATTAGGAGTAACAAGAAGAGATTGAAAACACAATATATGGGTAAGATATCAAACAGGTGTTACTGATATCACTGAAAGAGTTAAAAGACTGAAATGGAGTTGAGCTAGACATATTACTAGAAGAGATGATAATAGATAAACAATTGAAATATTAGACTGGACTCCAAGTGGTTGTAAACTATTCAGAAAGAGACCACATGTGAGATGGATGGATAAAATAAAACAGATGTGCAGGGATGATATGGAGAAAAGAGGATAGAGATCAGAGAAGATGGATTGAACTTGGAGAGACCTTCATTCTGCAGTGGATTAATAATAGTTGACAATAATGATGATGATGATGATGATATAGACACAAAGTATAATTAATACATGAAAAAAAACTCATAATAATAACACATTTAATTTATCAAATTTTTATGTGTATATATATATCATTGTTAATTTTTTTTTTTAAGTGTCATAGCATCGGCTGGGACGCGAACCTGCAATCTGGGCAACTGCCTGCAATTGCAAAGCAGTTGCACTGACCTCTCGACCACCGATGCAAGACTAAATTTTTACTTTCACTCTCTATAAAAATTTTTTGATCATTTAAAGCAGCAATATTTATTGAAATACAGCTTATCTCTTGATATATATGTTTTGGTCAATAACTAATGTTATCAACAGCTTTCATAGCAATTCTAAATTTTATGTAAGTTTACTCACAACATTCATTTTAAAATAGAATTTATGTTTAGAGAGTCTTAATGAATTTCAAAAGCTTTGAATATGTTGGTTATTGACAAAAACATACGGGTAGCAAAGATTTGGTTGTTTTTTCATCAAACATTAACCACTTAAAAGTCCAATATTTTTTTTTAGAGGTTATTAATAAAAATTAGTTTTAAATAATAATGTTTGCATATCTATATAGTGTTAATTTATGTACATTAATTTAAATATTTTTATTACATTTAATTTATATTGTGAGCATTTCCAAGATTATTACTTAACAATTCTGTTAAGGAAATATTAAGTTGAGTCAAAAAGGCTTTATTTACAGCTATATAGTAAAACATCATATATGCAGAGGGTATAATATAAACTTGTTTTCCCTATAAGTTCTCAGTGATTTCAGAAAAAAAAGACTTGTTTTATTTAATTAACATTTAGATGTAACTTCTGTGAGTTTTTTTTTACAATGTTTGTGCAGTAATTAGAAAGATCTTTACCTTCAAAGGATTTTCTTTCTGATTCTGATGTAAGCATGGACCTAACATATTATACTATATATACAGCACAATTATTGTTTACTCTTTCACAAGATATTAAAAGTGAATAGAAACCAATCACTGACTTACATGCAAGAAGTATGATTGAGTGTTGAGGCTGTTTGAGTGGGCATGAAGATTCAGTTGTTTGATGTTTCTAATTCAGCTGAGAGGCAAAGATCATTTCATAAAATGGATGTATGGTGAAAAAGGATGCCTGGATTTTGTGCTAGTGAATGATTGTGATATCATGAGATGAGATGGGAGAGACATTGATAAACAACATGTCATTTCATTATTTAGAAAATAATAATAATGAAAAATTAAGTGAAATAAATAATAGCATTTTTTAGAAAGTTTTTTTTTATTAAAAAAAAATATTTTTATACATATAAATGAACAAATTGATTTAATCATGAAGTTTGTACATTAAAAGTCTCTAGCTATATATATCTACTTATTATTTTTTCATGACTTTTACTAACATTTCATTTTTAAATTTTAAACATAAAGTTGCAGATAATAAAAAAAAAAAACCAACATGCTAATGGCTCACACAATAAATTCAACCAATGAGGTCTTTTATATTAGATTAAAATCTTCTCAAATCTTTTTATATAACACTGCCCATTATTTCATATTTACTGATATACATTACATAAATTTATTTTGTGGATCCATATTATTTAAAAAATACCCGTTCACATGGTTGATAATTAACCTTTATAACTTTTGTGATGAAAATGCCAGCATGAGATATCAGAGACATGTAAAGGAGTTATCATATTTAGTGATTATTTAGGTATTTGTTGATTATATGAATGGATACTTGAACATATAAAGTAAATAAGCTGATTAGTAAAAAGAGGTAAAACATATTAACACATTGCAACAATTATCTGTCCTTCCACAATATATTAAAGTGGATAGAAATTAGTTCTTACTTTACATGAGGGTGTATAACAAAAAATATCAAGCCATCATTAGAATCCTGGACATTGAAATGATTGAGTTCTTTAGCTCACCTGATGTTTAATGATAAATTCTGCATTGTAAGAGAAGCTTGATTGAATGTCTGCACAGTTGAATGGGTGTGATATGATGAAATTAAAATGAGGCACGCAGATAAAAATCAAAACATTTAGTATTTTAATATAAATTGTATTGCATACATGTAAAGTAAATATGTTATATATTTTACATGCACATTTATAATAATACTTATTATGTATTTCTGTGCTCATATGCATATATATATATATATGAAGATGAAGCTTATTCTTACTATCATATAAACAACGTTAAAATCTCGGGGATATTTTTATGTAAATATGCAATAGATTTTTATATACATCATATAGTTTGCATATAGATATAAAAATACATGTTTTAATTATTTCATTGGTAAATAGCCTATCCCAGTGATAGTATAATTCAGAATTATGGCTGAAAATAATGTTTGGTCAGTAGAACTCCATTTTAATACCTCACTCAAATTGTTTCCTTTAAAGAATGACCAACGTGTAGGTATTATACTAATAAAATTAATATAAACTTGATATGTATTCAGATACTGGCTGAGAATTCTCGGCTGGAGTAAAGATAAGCTGTCCTTCAAAGCTTAGTCCTGCAAGCACTTCCCCTTCAGTGTTCATAGAAAAACTGAGAAAAAACATTCATCACCACACATGCTCATACAGGATCAGGATAATGTGAAAGTATTCGATTCTTGGTTATACTCTAGTCATTAATAGCTAATAACCATTTATTAATAGCTGAGTCGGTATGTATCTATAGTATTAAATTGCCTAATGAATATGGGATTACGGTATTGAAAAGTTATTCATGCAAATAGATAAAAAAATAAAAAAATATATAATTTATGTTTGTAGTGATTCTTTGTACTTCAGAAGTGCATATACAAGTATATAGCAAGCACGTAATAACTTAAAAACATGTATCGCCAAGAAACTCTTTAGAGCTATAAAAACTTGAAAACATTTTTAGTAGACAAATAATGTGGATTTTTTAATGTTGGCAATCATATACATTTGATAAATAAAAATTTTTTAGTTTAAATTTTATTTTAAAAATATTAACTATAAATTATTCATCTGTCGAATTTAATTAAAAATTATATATTTGTTAATTAATATAAAGTTGTAAGGTAAACATTTGATTCAATTTCAAATGCCAGCTTCACCTTGAGCTTTTGTGTGATAAATAAAGTGTTAAACAATTATTATTCTCTTTTTTCTTTTTCAGAAATATTTTTTACTGATAATAATAATGAAAAACATACAAATTTTATGACAAAAAAATTAAAAAAATTCTATTCAACAGCTGGGCCTATTAGATTTTTTTTTCCAATTGTTTATAAATAAATTCCATTAAATAATAAAATCCTCTAATTTACCATAGAAATACTAATGCAAAAAGGGGCAACAAATAATTACCTTCATTACGATGAACTTCCTTAGCCCAGGCCATGTACATAAAAACAACCAAAGGCAGAGTGAAACAGCGTGTCCAGATTTGGCCTCCATTATTTAGGAGTGAGCAGTTCACCATCTCCGTAGTTATACAGCCACGCTTTCAAAGAACATTTAATCCATGGTACAGCAAGCAAAATACCAACAGTTCTTTTCGTAAGAAAAGAAAAAAGGCAAGTAATTAATAATTACATCAGAGTCTGTGATAAAAGCAAGCCGAAACAAAATGCATAAAATTGACCCAACATCATTAAAAAAGCAACCACTAACACACAGCAACAATAACGTGTCTAAATAGAAATATTACAGCTGGGAGTGACTTCTGATCAAACTATCTTTTAGTTTTGAGAGAGAGCGCGCTACAACTATTCGGTTTTGAGCATAAATCAAACTGTGGAAAAAGCAAGAGCGCCCTCTTAACAAAGAATATGCTAGCACTGCTAATTAAAATTTAAGGAGTCTTGCCTACATCACACTTTTCATAAGAGAAATAAAAATGATGAGGAAAAAATATAAAACAAAATCGTGAGGATAAAAAAAAACTCTGTTACAATACTTATAAATAGAATAAAAGAATAATTTAATGTCCACTACACGTTTATTAATGAAGAAAAAAAAGAAAAATGGAGATACGTATATATCAAAGTCTCATTTGTGAATTAAATCACTTGCATAAGCACATCTTCTCTTTATAAATAATACATATAGTCGATCACATGACCTAGCTTTCCCTGCAAGTTGGAAAAAAAATGCGAAAAGTAATTTTTTAGTTCTTTTTCATTTTTTTTTTTTTTTGTAAATACGGTAGTTGCTTCTTAATAACATTAAAATGTGAAATATTTGAATATATATATTCATTAAATAATTATCAATATATATTTAATAAACAAAACTAGCTTTAAATTATATTTTAATAAATTATTAATTTCAGAAAATGAATTTCGTTAATTTTTAAAAAAAAAAATAACCACAAATTTTATTATAATGCTTCATAAATTTTCCCAAATTACAAAATTTCGTATATTATTTCACCTCATATTCTGCTAATAAATTTTATGGAATTTCACATGCAGGACACTGTTGTAATATCGAACTGCCATATCATTTTAGAGGAATAAAAAAAAAGACAATGATTTATTGCTAGTATTCATAAGAATTTCGAAATCCAGAAAAGATACAGTTGGGCCATGAACCATAGACCTTGAGTTCCAGAGTTTGACAATCTATAAGTGTACTAAATCATGTAGGACATTTTAGATAACTGATTATGCAGAAAACAAAGCAATCATTTTGTAGTATAATGATTTGAGCGCAAATTTAAAAAGAGCAGAAATATTTTTTATGCAATTAGAGTATTTGAGAAGCAAAATCAGAGAGTAGGCTCTGAATCAATCAAGTCAAGTAGGTTAGTAATGAATGATCATGTAATTTCACTTGGATAAAGTTTAATATAAATTGAAAAACAATCAATGTTGATGCCAATGTACTGTAAAAGGAAAACAAAAAATATTGTAATTTGATGCATTGGTAATTTCTACTTAGAAGAGGTGGAATCATAAATTAATGATGACAATTGTTTGTTATTTATGATCTCAGTAGACAATATGAAAAATACAAAAAAAAGGTTTCAGAATTATTTAGCCTACTTTTTGGCAATTTTTTTTTTTTGACATACATGTTAACATGATATATATATATATTAATCAATTATCTGACAATGAGATTTTAGTTAAATAATAATAAAACACTTAATCATCAGATTCTATATATTTTGTTAGAGAGACAGATGTAAAATGCTTAAACTTATAATCACTTGGTAACAGAATATAAGTATTCTAACAAAATCTCTTTGGTAATAATTTTATTTTATTATACTATGCATAATATTTTAAATGAACATAAATATAATTCTAACTCACGTAACAAATTAAAGTTGTATGTTCAATGAATACTAAGAGGGTAATATGAGTGTCAGTGCTGATGGATGATTACAATATGGTGAAGCTACAATGAGATATGTACTGTATATATTTATGTTATTACATTATTTATTATATGAATCAAAAATACACATGTGCACAGATATATACATAAGAATGTATCTTAAACACAATGCATAGCATATCTCTCTCTCTCTCTCTCTCTCTCTCTCTCTCTCTCTATATATATATATATATATATATATATATATATATATATATATATATATATATCAGTGACAAAGCATGACTTTTTTTTAGAAATGGAAGCACACTTCTTTTTTTATATTTTTATTTCACTTGCCACAACAATTTTTACATAATAGTACCTAATATATATATATATATATTACACACATCTAGAAAAGTCTGAAATTATGTTATCTGTAAATCAGAGAATATATCAATATATTTTTATCTTCCAAATCCTTTTAACATTCTTAAAAGTTTTAACTATAAATTAAATCTTAGCATTGTTTGAACTTCTTATAATCAATGAGAATGTGTTAGTCAAATTCATTCTTTATGTATATAAAAACAATTCAACTGTTGGTAAAAAAAAAAAAATGAAAGTCAATAGTAATTCCATACAAAAAATAATGAATTTGAATTTCTCATTCTAATCAGACTGTGATTAGTTTAAATATTGACAATACATTATCAATATATTTTTATCCTGCAAATCCTATTACAATTCTTAAAAGTTTCATCTATAAATTAGATCTTAGCTTTGTTTCAACTTCTTATAATCTCAGATCCAAAGCTCTTCACTGATGAAAATAAAAAGCTAAAAACTACTCAGGAGATATTGAATGAGTAGGCACTGGATGGGAATTTTGTGCACAAGCCTTCCTGCATCTATTGATCACTAAGCCTTGCACTGGATGGCACTATAGTATGAAGAGTTTGCTACTGCTAATAATATTTTCTATTCACATGGATATTATCTCTCATTTCCATTAATTATTATAACAACAATCCATGAAAAATATTTAATTCAACATATACAACTATCTGGAGAAGTTATAAACATTATTTGCAAAATATCAAGAAAGATACTATTCTTTCATAGCTTTCAGGGTTGAAATTCATATAAGAACTTTGGTTTAAAGTAAAAAAGAACACTTTTACTTCAACAAAACATCAAGTAAAAGAGCTATTATAGGTTTAATGGAAAACTGGTTTGGCCTCAGGGATTTCAATTAGTAGCAATTAATATTTCTTAATAACATCAAAGGTTAAAGGTTATTTTCTATTTACATGGATATTATCTCTCTTTTCCATTTTTTATTATAATAACAATGCATGGAAAAAATAATAATTTTGATATATATATATATGACAATTCTCATCTTGGATTTAAATCTTATTCAAAACAGATTTTGTTTAGCAATATTCATAGCAATGTTTTCTGGTTAAATAAGTTTCACATTTTCTCAATAATTTATGATACACTAGACTTTACATTGTTAAAAATTGCTTAGGTTAAGTTGCTTTTATAATTGAGGTTTTAATTGAAGCTGCAAGTATCACTTACAGAATTCCTAGTAAAAAATTAGTTTCTATGGCTTATATTTCATACATAATTTGGTAGATGAATAGCATTTTTGTTAAAATCAAAGTCTGTTTATTAAATAATTCAGAAGATTAGTCTTTTTATGCAGATATGACCAAATCTGTCTTCAGATTTACAGGGCTACTACTAATAAAATTAGCTTTTTCATTTTATTGTTTCATTTTCTTTCAGAATTCAGCATAATTTTTTTTTCAAAATTATATCTGCCCAATACAGATTTTTTTATTACTTGACAATTTTTTTTACCAAAAAAAAAAAACAAAAAACATAAATTTTATTTAATTTAACTCTATTTTTCCATTATAGTATCAATTAACTTTCAGCTGAATTCTTAAGTAATTAAATAAATTTTAAAAATAAAAATACTTCCCAGTTTCAAAAATAATAGTATACATTTATATAAAAGGAAAATTTATTATAAAAATATTTTTTATTCATTATAAATATAGATACATTTTATTTCTCTGTATTCCTGATTTGATTTTTTCCTCTTTTATGCAATTTACACCTACATATTATATCTATCACAATAAATAATATATAATAAAAGAAAATATTGAAATTAATTCTATAGTTCCAGTACTTTATTGCTTGATTATATAAAAAAAATTGACAAAGTTTCACAATTCCCAAAGTTATTTCTTATAGCCAAAAAAAAAGTTCCTTTTCTAATAACCTAGATATTAAATACAATATTGAATCATGACATCAAAATTTTGTGAGAATGAAAAATAATTATATTTAAATATATGCAATAATAATGTAATTTTGACAGATTTTTTATTTCACAAAACAAAAACCCAAAAATCATTGTCACAAGTAGGGGAGTCTAAAATTGGAATTGTTTCTTTGTTGGCTAAAAATTTTAATTTGAAAGTTAATATTTCTGAGATTATATAATAGTATTTTTTAGAAAAATTTTAT
>JAQFVV010001423.1:0-20000 GCA_028023455.1 Epiperipatus broadwayi | reverse complement strand
ATTTTGTTTAGAAGTCCTCTGTTACTTTAAGATGTAGCCATTTCAAATTGATATCTAAACTACACTATAACAGTATATATATATTATTTTAAAAATATTCATACTTCCTCTTTTTTTATTCTTCATATAAAAAAAGATACAATAAAAGACAATTTACCCCCAAGATGCATTTCATGCCGAACTAGCACTCATCAGCTGGTCCAGGTCACCAGCTCTCATATATATCTTTATTACATGAAGAGTATTAATCTATGGCGAATTGTCACATCTTTATTTACAAACGCCAAATTTTTTCCACTCACAACCTCGGCTTCGTACATTTTTGATAAACCTAACTACGTTTATCATTAATCATTTATTAAACTAGAGTTTCTATCCCACCCACTTATTAATAAAATAATCCAATACAACTCCATTACTTATTTATAAATGTTTAACAATAAACAGAAATAAAAGAATCTACTTAAACTGAAGTGCCAAACATGCATAAAAATAATCTATATTTAAATAACTAACAAATAAGTAGATAATTTTAATTAACAAATATATAATAAAAACTGCTAATTAAATGATCTAAACATAAGTACAAAGACAGAACAAACAAAAGTCCACTTGGACAATAAATCAACGTTTAGAAATATCTATTGCATAACACTAACTAAATAATTATACAAAAAACAATTTTATTCACATAAATACAAAACAGATTCGTACAACAATCTACAATTGCTTAACAATGTCCAGCAAACTATGGTGTCATTTTAAATTTGCTAATGAAAGATATATAAAGACAATGCACATTTAAAAGATGCTCGAAACAATAATTATTTATGCTGTCTTTATTGTTAAATTTAAACCATTTAACATGAAATTTCAACAATATTTCAATTATTTTAAATTTTGTATTTATTTGCATTTGTTAAAATTACATTGCTTTTTTTTATATAAGTTTGTCAAGTCAATCTAATAAAAAATCATATTTTCCTGATCACTGCCAAATAATTATAAATTAGTGATTCTTTTGAACTAGATTGTTATGTAGATATGCTAGATAATATTTATTTATAGTCATGCATAAAATATTTACATTTTTTTATAAAGAAAATTGAATTCATTATTACTTCGTAAGTAATTCCCAGGATAAAACTCATTTCTTTCATTGATAACTTAAAAATAGAATTGAGAATAGCTAACATTTTGTCATTTTTTAAATTTTATTTAGACTTGATGACTTATTCATTTTGAAATAATTACTTAAAGTATTTTTAGAAGAAAAAAGAAATTCAATATGTAAAAAAGTATATACAGAATTAACTTCAATAATAAAATGATTCAAGGTTGCGGCCATGATCTCAACAGACATTTCTTATACAAAAGACTCAAAGGGCTCTTTAGTTTTTAAAAAAATTGTGAAAATTCCTTTTAAACCATCTGTAGTTTTAATGTATTACTATTCTTAAATTTAAGTGCTTCAAGAATTGGAGATCATTGTCAAAGTTCAAAAAAAAAAAAAGACTGTAAATTTTAGTTCAAAAAAAGATCTTTTTTAAAAAATGTTTTTGCAAGATGTTAATTTGCATCTTTTACCTTGCCTTTTAAATAATTGTAAGTATAGTTTAGTTCATCGTTACTATTGCAATAATAGATTTTAAAATTATACAAATAGTGTGTTTCTTTTTTAATTAGATATTCATAATTTTGGATAAAATGATTTGTTTATTTTAAAGATTTCATGTATAAAATGACTAAAAATTTAAAGTACTTAATTTTATATTTTGAAGTGATATATATATATATATTCAAGAAAACCACTTAGATATATGCTTTATATATTAAAATTAAGCTGATACAAAAATGGCTTTAGCTAAATTACCATTAAATTTATATTAGAACTTTAATATCAAAGTAATTATTGTGATGGATATCACATAGAATTTGCATTATTGAGTTCGATGATGTCTCTACTAATTTTCAAACTGCTAATGATGTCAATTATTAAATGAAACATAGATATAGTAATGAATTGGGTGTCAGTTATAAAATATTAACTCTTAAAATATTATAATTTCTATAAAGAGTGTGTACTAATTAACATTAATAATATTATTTATACATAGATAGATATATTGTACACATTTAAATATATATGTATTCATATATAAGTTAAGGAAGATTGCAAGAATTAGAAAAACTATCCTATATTAAATGGGACATTATTGGACTTTGTGAAGTTAGAAGAAAACACGAAAAGACAATTGATTTAAAAAGTGGACATGTACTATATTATAAAAGCACCAATATTGAAAATACAAGAAGAGTAGGATTCATTATTAATAAAAAGTAGAAGAATAACATTATGGAGATTGATGGAGTTTCAGACAGAGTGGCAAGATTAGTTATACAATTTAATAGAAAATACCAAATGCAGATAATTCAGGTTTATGCCCCAACAAGTTTTCATAGTGATGAAATAGTAGAAGATTTTTATATGATATACAAATGGCTTTTGATCAGAGCAAACAACATTTTAAAATTGTTTGGGAGACTTTAATGCTAGAATTGGTAAACAAATGATAGATGAAAGTGCTGTAGGTAATTTTGGTTATGGTAATAGAAATGAGAGCAGACATAGACTTGTGGATTTTGCAGAAAAAACAACAACTTTATTTTATGAATTCTTTTCTTAAAAAGAAATGCTAAAAGGAAATGGAACTGGAAGCATCCAAACGAAGGTACAGCAGAATTGGATTATATTTTGACTAATAGAAAATACACATTTCAAGCTTGTAAGGTTTTTAATAAATTTAACACAGAAAATGATCACAGATTAGTAAGATGTAAGATACATGGCAATGCAAAACTAGAGAGACAAAAATTAATAAAAAAAAACAATATTTACAGTTGATATTCCTAATCTTCAAAAACATGAATTCAAATTAGAACTTACAAATTGGTTTCAAGTATTAGTAGATTTTGAACATGATTCAGATTTGAATGAAATTAATATGAAAATAACTGATACACTTTTAAAAACTGCAACAAAAATATCTGGTAGAAAAAAGCAGCAATTGACCAATAAAATTTCTACTGAGACTAGAGAATTTATGAAAAAAAGAAGGAATATAAAGATATACAAAAATGATGCAATAAAAAGGATTGAATAGCTTGAATATTGTAAAATGGTGCAGAAAAGAGTTGAAAATGATATAAGACAGTATAACTGTGAACTAGCAAGATAAACTATAGAAGAGAATAAAAGTCTTAAGAGTGTAAAACAATATTTTGGTATTGGTAGAAAATGTATATCTACAATAAGGAAAAAAATGGAATTATTACTAAAAAAAGAGATGACATGATGAAATCGGTAAAAGACTTCTATCAAGAATTATATACACCTGGGTCTCTTTTTACGCAGACTTATTTAACATGATTTTGAAGTTACGTGATTCATGTTTTACCGGAAGTGTGTTAAATAAATCTGCATAAAAAGAGACCCAGGTGTATGAACTCTGATAATGCGCTATTACTTTAAATAATAAATTTTGTGCACTTATGTTATATTGAACGTAATAGCACATTATTGGAATTCGACTTTCATCTTAGTAATTTCAATATTTTCAGTGCTTTATAATAATAAGATTTTATGCAATAATGAAATTAAAATCATAATTTCCACATTTTATGTATACACACATTAAATTTTACAAGATTATAATGTAAATTTGTCCAAACATTGTACGTGTTAATTTTGCATTTTAAATCACATTCTGTTTTTGCTTTTTAAAAAAGAACGTAATCAATTATTAATCATTTAGTGTCCACAAGTTTATTTTTAAAAGGTCAGTAATAACAATGGGCATAATTAAATTTGACAATTAAAAATTAAAATCTCATTTTTAATTGTAATTAACAATTTAAAAATTACTTACTGCGACTTGAAATTAATGGGAAATTTGATTTTTAAACTGAATTGAAAATTAAAGACAAAAATAAGAATTTAATTTTTAGTTGTTAGTTTCATAAACAATTAATAAAATCATCATCTCAAAGATTAATTACTAAGTATGTTGTCACCAGAAAACCAGTTACAACATGAGTGTGAAGTTGGCGCTAGTTGTTTGCAAACAAACATGTTTTTCGGAAAATAGCTACAATAATTAAAACGTGTATAAAAATGTAAATTACTGTACTGTAAATTATGCATAAAAATATATTATTTTGAATAAAATTAAAAATTATAGTTAAAAAAAGTTTGTCTTGTATCAATTTTTTTCAAATTTGAAATTTTTTAATAGTCATAATTTATTTCCTTATTTTTTTTTTTTTGCGTGAATTTTAAAGTAATTTTACGTTGGTGCTTTGCTTTTACACAAATTTTGAAAAATCACAGACCACATCCCCCCTTTTTCAATGTAAGTTACGTCTATTTTTACGCAATTTCATTTGCGCATGTTTTCTGAGGAACCTATCTATCGCATAAAATGAGACCCAGGTGTAGTAATAAAGAACAAATACCTCCTATATTTATTATATCACCTGAATCTACCAGAATTTTAAATGAAGAAGTAAGACATGCAATTAAATTTTTGAAGAAAGGAAAAGCTCCAGGTAATGATGGAATTATAATTAATATATTAAAAGAAGCAGGTGAAGAAATAGAACAATTTTTAGCAAAGTTATATACCAAATGTCTAAATAATAAAGATGTACCAGATGATTGGAAGAATGCAGTATTAATATTAATATTTAAAAAAAGGTGATAAAAATATATTAGAAATTACAGACCTATCAGCCTTTTATCAATTTTATATAAAATTTTTACCAAGATAATTACAACTCATTTACAGAGAACATTAGATTTCCATCAACCAAAAGAACAAATTGGTTTTAAAAGTAGTTTTAGGACAGTAGATCATATCCAGATATTGAGATAAGCTATAGAAAAGACAAATGAATATGAGTTGCCATTATGCTTTGGGTTTGTAGATTATGAAAAAAACATTTTTCTATAAACATTTCTTCTGTGATTAAAGCATTGGATTATCAAGGTATAGATCCAGGATATTGGCATATTTTAAAGAATATTTATAAAAATGCAACAGCAACAATTAGATTACATAATGATACTAAGAAAATCAACATTGAGAAGGGTGTGAGACAGGGTGACTCCATATTTCCAAAACCTTTTACAGCAGTGCTTCAAAAAGTATTATGTGGATTAAAATGGGAAAAAGAAGTGAAAGTAAATGGAGATTATTTAAGTCATTCAGATTTTGCAGGTGATGTAATTGCTTTTGCTAATAATGCTTTAGAGTTGGAGGAAATGTTGCAAATGTTATCTCATGAAAGTAGGAAAGTAGGACTAAAGATAAATGTTAAAAAGACTAAAATAATGTTTAATAGATTTTCTCAAAATATGAAAATAAAGATTGATTATGATGAGTTAGAAAAACTTAACAGTCACAAATATTTTGGTCAGATGATTAATACAGATGGAAACATAATGGATGAAATTATTCATAGAATTAAACTTGGTTGAGTGCTTTTGGTAGAAATAACTTAATACTAAAAGAAAATATGCCTATGTGTTTTGAAAAGAAAGATTTTTAATAAATGTGTTTTACTAGTTCTTACTTATAAATCTAAAACTTGGATACTTAATAGAAGAGCAATACAGAGACTTCAGACCACCCAAAGATGTATAGAGACTTGCATGTTGGGAGTAACAAGAAGAGATCAAAAATGCAATATATGGGTAAGCGAACAAACAGGTGTTACTGACCTCATTCAAAAAATAAAAAGACTGAAGTGAAGTTGGTCTGGACATATTGCTAGAAGAGATGATAATAGATGGACAATTGAAATTTTAAACTGGACTCCAAGAGATTGTAAAAGACCCAGAAAGAGACCACATGTGAGATAGATGGCTGAAATAAGGAAGTGTGCAGCGGTGACGTGGAGAAAAATGCTAGAGATCAGAGAAGATGGATTGCACTTGGACAGATCTTCATCCTACTGTAGATTGGTAATGGTTGATGATGATGATATACAAATAAAAACAAACCCACAATCATTTGTCTACACAGCCTTTTTTTGTATTTTACCTCAGGATTGGTAAAAATTATTTGCATATCTGATAACATAATAAACTCATATAGGGTAATAATCTTTATTATTATTATTTACTGTTATATTTGTTATGTATTAATTATTAGTATTTAATATGTTCACCAATAAGATATATATATATATATATATATATATATATATATATATATATATATATATATATATATATATATATATATATATATATATATATATTTGTGCCCTTTTGTATGGGTCACCATTTAATTTTTGTGCTAATCTATTAAAAATTTTAAATTTAAGATATATTTGAATATGTGATGTTAATTTTGCTTATGGTAATATTTCAAAAGGTTTAATTAAAGCAATCTATGAGTATTTGAGATGTGAAATTGTGCTGAAATTGAGAGAGACATTTTAAGTAAAGATGATAGTAGTATATGGTTGGGAAAACTGGCCATAGTTAATACTGCATTAATAAATATAATAAATAAAAGTTTGAATTTAAATGTTAAAAAAGACAAATTAAAGTTAAATGTATATATTTATTGTTGATAAAATAATATTATAAAAGAATATAAATATTTTTAATTTTTATAAGTACATAAATAGAAGATTAATATTTGATTTTAATAATATCGAATTATTAATTTAAAATCTGTTATAATATCTTATTTATTTTAAAAAATGTTTATTTTAAAAATGCAATTGTTAGTTATTTTTAGATTATAACAAGCGTTTCTTGTGTTGTAGAAACAGATGTTAGTTAAATATGCACACACATGCTTGGAAGTTATCTAATAAAGTTGCACAACTATTTTAAAAATCATGTTATAAAATTTATAAATAATACGTGAGCTATCACAAGATAAAAATAAAGATAAATCAATGTAGAATATTAAATCTGATTTTAAAATATTGTTTTAAAAATATAACGTATAAGAAAGACTTAGTTTATTTAAAATAATCTTATAAAAGTTAAAATTAAAATCAAGTAAGAGAATATTTTAAAAAAAATGTTTAATAGATTTAAATAAATGATAAAGATTATTTTAGAAATTTAATAATGTAATAAATATTAAATATTAAATAAGCCATTATTTATTTTTAATTTTGTGTTGTTGGTAAAATATGTAAATAAGCCAGCAAGTTGATTGTTTAAATGTACCAATCAATGGGAATTTCTTCGGTATAAAAGCTCAGTTCAATTGTTAGGAGAGGACTTGTGATTGATTTTTCAAGATAATTGTGTTATTAAAAATAGCAAAGTAAATTTGATAGACGCTTTTTAAAATCATTTTTCAAAATTATAAGAGTGTCTTATAAATAAGTTATATAAATTTTAAATGATAAACATGCAGTGTTAACTTAATTTTTTCCCTATCGGTCGTCTCTACTAAGCTCAATTTACAAGCAAATAGTCATGGGAACATCATATATAGTGAAAATATATCGGAAACTTTATACTAAAAGTATGACAAACGCTGGATTAGTTCGGAAAATTACAAGATGGAGAAAAGTAGTATTTTGGACAGTATATAATTTTAAAAGCTAATTACTAGTGACTATTAGAAAATAGATATTTTAAAGAATAAAATACTTCTTTATGAAGAAAGTATTTTTGCAAGCTATAAATTTAAATATACATCTTAAGTAAAGATATTAGAAATAAAAGTAGTTTTATAAATACTTGCCTTGTTAAGTCTTTATGTTTAAAAGACTGAATGTTGACAATTTTGAAAGGCAAATAAATTGAAAATATAATTAGCTAAAAGTCTTAATATAATAAAAATTATTATATTGAAATAATCTAAACGCTGGTTGTTTAGATGAAGAAGCTTATTCTTACCTGGATATTTTGTTATGGAATGCGCAAATAATATGTGGACGTCCCAGTCAATTTAAAATAATTAAATGATAACTTTTCATAAACTATAGACTAATTTAAAATAATAACTTTGAATAATATTCTAGAAAGAAGTAAATCAGGATCCTATAAACTATTTTAATTTTATTTTATTTTCTTGTGGGGAACTTATTTTTTAAAAAAGAACGTTTTCGTTTTCATAAACTTTTAAAAAAACACGTGATGGACCGGAAACAGGAAATGGTGTTCTAGTGAATGTGTGCCTAGGATTAAAGAACTTTATGGTGAAAAGGAGACATCGCTGGAGTTACGTAATATGAATTCTGTTATATTTATTTAATATAAAATTTAAATATTATTAATCTATTAAAATAAGATAGGTACATTTCTTTAAATAATAACTAAAAATAATATAATGATTAATTGCATAAGTTTATTTTATATTTAATACAACACATAATATTTTAAAGAATGATCGTGAGTATAAACGTGAATTATTTTATGAAGCTGTAATTCCGAAGAATATTGGAAGATGGACTGTACATTAAATCATTATTGATGGTAAAAATTGTATAATAATAATAATTTTGATGTATTTAATATGTTTTCTTTAGATCAACCAAATGATATGTTATTGTTGAATGGATGTATGAATAATTTAAAAATACATACACATTATATTGGCAGTGACAGTTTTATTTAAATATGCATAATTTGAATTTATGATATAAATACGATGCAACATTACATAAGAAGCTTAGAAATAATTATATGATTCTTTCGTAAATAAACTTTGATATTTCTTTTATATTATAGTATTAGAATTATATTTATTATTCATAAATAATTATTTTATTGCAAGTTAGGAAGAGATTTTAAAAGTCTATATTTTATTTTTTGTTTTATTGGATAAATTAAGTTAAGTTTTATGTAGAAGTTTATATTTGGATTGAAGATTTACCGAATATAGATGATGAAGTATAAATAGTTTGGATAATTAGTTTTATTTAAAGTTGATGATTGTTTTTCCGGAAAGTTTAAATAAGTTTTAAAGGATGTTTTGTAGATAGAAAGTTATTAAGAAGGAGTAGAATAACACATAAAGTAAAGTAATAATTTTACATAGAAAAGAATCATAGAATTTATCTAATATAATACTTTATGAATTTGAAATTGATGAATAATTTAAATATTATTATTTAACAGTACATATATGTAATGCATATTTGATAAAACATGTAGCATGGATTGCGTTAAAATGAAATATAAATTATACTCAATTATTTTTATTACATTACAAAGATACATTAGTTTGTACATATATGCTATTAAAGTAATGCTGATATTAAAGTAAACACATGTTAGTACATTATAAAATGAATGACAATAATACTTGAATGATGTAGCAATTTAATTAGTAAAGTTTAATTGTTTACATATGCTACATAAATATTGTTTACATAAATTTTTCTGTATAATAATTGAAGTTTACTGATATTTATTTAAAGTCTAAGTTTTAAAAACATACTTCAATGTTATTAGTATAGCATTTTAAAAGAATGTATAGATTATTTAATAGGAGTATGAGCTAATAACAGTGTAAACATCTTGTATTATTATTTTCTTATTTTATTTTTCTTTATTTTCTAATTTGAACTGTAAATATTGTAAATAAATTCTTAATCAAAGTTAATGTGAATAAATTTGTTTAATTTGTTTAAAAGTGTGTCGAGTTCATTATTTTGCACCATAACATTTGACAGCAGATAATTTGAAGAAACATAATATTTGCACAATGTGAATTTATTAATATTATTTTAGAAATAAATACAATATTTTCCTGATTATCATTTATGAGAATTGATTGACATTATTACATCATATTACAATGGTCATAGAGTAATTATAATGCATAATATAAGAGTACAATATTATTTATTGCCACAGATTATTAAATTGTAAGATTTTGATCTATTCTAAAATTAAGATACTATATGAAAATAAAAGATATACATATGATTATTATTTAATGATTGATGATATAATAGGAATAGATAAGGTTAAGTTATACCCTAAGAGTATTATTATTATTATTATTATTAAAATAAGTTAGGTGTATTTAGGTTTGATATAAAATCCCATATCATACTTATTTACATGAGTTATCATTACTTTAAGATAATTAGAAGAACCTGAGATTATTTAATTATATTTTAAAAATTAAAAGTTAAGATTTATTTATTTTATTATTATTAAAGATAGTTTATTTTATTTAAAAGCCATAAGAATGCTGTAGATGTAGTAGTAAGTTAATAAGGAGGCAATAGTATTCTTATGCCATTGAGACAATGTCTTGGGAGATATTGACTCAATGTAAATCTACTTATTGCTTTGTAACTTTACTTCACAGTCTCATGATTTTGATAAATACTTATTTAATTAATACATAATAAAGAAGTATATTGATTTTGATAATTGATAATAAATTTAATTAGAATATGATAGTATAAAAGTATATTAAAGATAGATATGCAAATTTTAATTAAACATAATAATTTAATTGAGCTAGACGTATTTCAGACTATATTATATATCGAGAAGTAAGGGTACAATATATATATATATATATATATATATATATATATGTTAAAACGAAGATTTGCATGGGTTAAATATATAAAATACATATTTTGCGGGTTCATCCGTGTTAAAAACTTTTAATACCAATACACTGACGTTTCGACTTGGTCACACAAGCCATCCACAGAGTTATAAAAAGGTAGAAAGACGGTTGTAGAGGCGCTACAATCACTGGTTTGAATAAAACATTAAAAATCCCACCAATAGCAAAAATGTTAAATTTAAGAATGTTTTTTCCGAAAGAAATCTTTCCAAATAGGAGGAAGTTTGCACGTATCATCTCGCTTATTGATACAATCTGGCCTTTTAAGTATCTCAATGGCTTCTCTGATTTTGCATTGGTAGAGATTATCACATCTGGATATGATCCTGGTACTAGAAAAATCTATTTTATGACCTGAATCTATAGTATGGAGTGAGAGTGCTGATGATGATGAGTGTTGTTTAACTGCATTAGCATGCTCATCTCTCCTAACACTGATGCGACGATTACTCATACCTATGTAAGAAGCTTTACAATTTTTACATGAGATTTGATAGACACCATGAGATTCAAGAGGATTCAATCCCTCTTGAATCTCATGGTGTCTATCAAATCTCATGTAAAAATTGTAAAGCTTCTTACATAGGTAGAGTATCGTGCATCAGTGTTAGGAGAGAGCATGCTGCGTAAACAACCCATCATCATCACCTCCCCAACTAGATTCAGGTCATAAAATAGATTTCTAGTACCAGGATCATATCCAGATGTGATAACTCTACCAATGCAAAATCAGAGAGCCATTGAGATCTTAAAAGGCCAGATGTACAAAAGCGAGATGACGCAAACTCCTCCTATTTGGAAGATCTTTAAAAACATCTAAATTTACATTTTTCTATTGGTGGTTTTAAGTATTCAAACCAGTGATTGTAGCCCACAACCCCACCTTAACCGGCGTGTGACCAAGCGAAACGTCGTGTATGTAAAAGTTTTAACGGAACCAAAGATAAATATATATAATTCATTTGAGATTTAATAAGAACACACAATAATTTCTTGTAAACATAATATATATATATCTTCTACAAATGCATTTTTTATAATTAATAAATTAATGAAATTAATTAAAGTTTTTTCTTTTGTAAGAAAAATAATTAAAATATTTATGACAGTACTTCATGCAGATGATTGATAAAACAAGATTATTAATCTACAGAAATGTATTGTGTATCAGATATGCCAAGACTTTTATTTATTAAATTTTTTATTTGTTAATGAAAATCAGCTCTCTGATTGGAATATTAAAATTGGCTATATAGACAAATAACTTCTTTTTTTATTTATTCATATATTTTCTTTAGTTAGTTTATATATGTCTTATTGTTCCTATAGCACCATCGCTAATTTCTCTGGAACGCTAAATTCAAACAGCATAGAAACTATAAGCAACTGATTTTCTTTTTGAGTCTGCTAATTTTTTCACATGCATTGACTCATTATTTATAATGTAGTTATGGAAAATACAAAATTTGATATGCTTATAGATTAATTTAAGTATTATTCTTCTTAATGTAAACATGATTATAATTGTATTAATAATTGTTTTTAGCTCTACATAACAAAAACAAAAATGGATTTAAAACTAGTGTCTTAGTTAATTTTTTTTTAAAAATCTTTTTTAATAAAAGCATATTGAAAGCAATTTTTATAGTTATTGTATTTGTCCATTAAAATAAACATTTTTATTTAAGAAAATATGATTCAATTTCTTTATTACATTAAAAATGTAAATTTTGTCAGAATTCGACATAAATCAAATAAAATATTTATATTAAATAGAAGCTACTTTTAAATAATTAATACTATTTTTTAAATATTAATTATAATTATGCATTATTTAAAATTTTTAAAAATGTATGTGTTCATTTCTTTAAATCTTAAATACACACACACTATCACTATTATTTTGGAATACGGATTCTAATATATTTATTTTACAGAAGTACTGAATTTTTTTAACCATGTGGGTGATTTAATATTTGGATATATATATATGTATAAGGGGGACCCAAAAATAACCGGAATTTTATAATAAAAAGTTGTTTATTTATCTTTAAGTGTTATAAATTTAATCTTTTTTAAAGTACTGGCCATTTAGTACAATGCGCCAGTTTAAATGTCCTTTTCATTTTCACTTTTCAAACAAGTCTTACAATGTGAAGCGTTTTAATGTCTGTGCCATATATATATATATCACCACTTCTAAGTCAGCAAAAAATGAAGCATTTATTTATATGCGAGAATAAAAAGAAGTTACCCAGATTAGAAATTGCATGAATATGCTAATAGATAAGCAGGGTCATATTGACATTAATTAAAAATTGTTTGACACTCAAAACTGCTCACAGAGGAATTCCCATGGTGAAGCTTGCACTCCTCACTTCCTGTAAAATGGGATGTTCCCATTTTATCACATCATGCAAATGTTTCAGATCTTGTAGATAAAATGTCTGTTCATTAAGATCTAATTTTGAAAAAAAAAATTCTATTTGCAATTAATAAAATAAAATTACCATTATCTTGACATTAGACTTCACTCACCATGTATTTTTGGAACATGGTGAATTTTAAAATTTCATTAAATCATCCATAAACTTGTATTTTCTCCAGAATAGCTTTCTGGTAATCTGTATTGAGCATTACAACTGTTTTACCTGCCATTTTCCCTAAACGAAACCAGAATTTTACATTATTCCAACTTCATGTATACTTTTTTATAACTCTCCTCTCATAAAATAAAGGAAAAGATGTAAGAATAATTTATTCCAACTTTTCAGATATTACAAAAAATCGACAAATATGCAAAATACACTTTACAAAAAGTGTACTACATGGCGACATAATTTTACATGCTAACCTAATTTGGTAGATTAATGCAAAAATGTCTCAGCAAATGGTATGTTACAGCATAATCATGTACAATAACAGACACACTTACTAGAGAACAATCCAGTTATTTTTGGGTGTACTTTCACACACACACACACACACATATATATATATATATATATATACTTATAATATATATATATATATATATATATATATATATATATATATATGCATTATAACATATTAAAAGTAAGTCAAAAACTGAATTCTATAAAAGCTATGACTATGTATGTATTAATAATTATTATATGTAAATATTAAAAAAAATGTATATAAATAATCTATCTGAGACATTTAAATCAAATCTTTGTTTTTTACTTCACCTTTGAGTGGTAAGTTTTAAATTGTGCTTTATTGCAAATGAAAACTTTGCAATAAACCAAAAAGAATTGTGCTTTGCAATCTCCAGAAAATGGTTTTATGAAAGAAAACTTTGCATAAATTTTGCATAAATTACCACTAAACTTTGACTAAAATAGGCTATGAATATGGAGACTTAAGTTCTTTGAAAGTGCTCAGTCGTATAATTCTTTTCTAATAATACCAAGCTTCACTTTTTTTGCATAAAGCACAATTTAAAACTTACCAAGACATTTAAGTTTATATGCATCTTTTTAACTGATACTTATTTTATTTTAAAATGACCTTCAATGTGTTAGAAACAATTTAGTAACAAATGTAATTGTCATTGCAATTTTGGTAGTTGTAATTAAAACTTCCAATGTATCCATTCTTGAAATATGTGAATAAAATAAAAATGTCTGAAAAATATAATAGAAAAAACTCCCAAAGATGGATATTATTCTGTGTTAGCACTCTTACATTGTCCAGATCACAATCTTTTATAAATTCTTTTTGTTGTAATTGATAATTTGTAAAGCGCATACTCATTACAAAGTTAATATATATTAAGGCTATAACCTTAAGGCTATGAACCTTGTCAATGTCAAATTACTATAATTTAATCAACTAGAACCAAATAATCTGCATTCACATTTTTAATTTAATCTACTTTAAAGAAATACATTAATGATTATTAAAATCATTTATTAAACTAGAAATGATCATATCAGTTTAAACCAGTGTTTGTAGTCTATATATAAAATAAAAATGCAATGAAAATCTTTAGCCTAATAAATGATTATTAATAATCACTAATGTATATATCTAAAGTGTAAGGTGCTAAAAATGTGAGCACAGAATATTTGATACTTGCAGACTAAATTTTAATAATGAACAAAATAAAAAAACAAGAGATTATTACGTGGACTATTTAAGGATGGAAAATGCATTTTGAAAATCGTGTTATTTTTTCTTTAAATATTAATCACATAATGTATAAATTGAATAAGAGTTTGTTTAATTCAAAGCAGGCATATGAAGCATTTTTAAATATCAAAGAATTGGTGTTTAAAAATAACAATTATTGTTTTAATTATAGATTTGAGTGATTTTGAAATTAACAAGAAGAAGATTGATGAATTTCTCAAATTCTGATAAGAATTTTTCTGCATCAGTTTTATATAATAAAAATGCACATTCAATTCATTAAGTCTTTTGCCTTATAATTAATTTATTTTTACACCTTTGCTCAAACATTTTTGATTTTTTTAATATATTTTGGTATGATATTTTAAATATTTTATATAAAACATTGTTTTTTATATAACATATTTAAAAGGCAATATGTTACATCAATTTTAGAGTTGTTTACTAGAGGCAAATATTAATGTTATCAGAAAGTTACAATTTGTTTCAAACATTTTTTTAATGTTTCAAATGGTTTATTTTGCACTGAGAGTGTTGAAAGCATTCTAAGTACACTGAGTTTGAGAATCTGCTATTTTACCATAGTGGTAAACTTCATTGGGTATCTAAAACATTATATTTTAATAAATATATATTTTTATACATAATTAAAATTTTCATTACACTATACATTTTAAAATATATGTGAAAAATTATATAAAAACTTTAAATCAGAAATGAATAGGGATTAATGACACCATGTGATTTTATTCAATTAAGCAAAACAGATATATTAATCTTTATTGGGTATACAATTGTATATATAGTCTACAATGATATGATAATTATTAGCTGAATAAATGATTACTAATAATCATTATTATATTTATCTCAAGAAGATGGTGTCAAAGATATGAATTTAAAAGGATTGACACTTATATATCAAACTGTAGCAATTTTATATTGATAAAATACAGAACCAAAAATAAAAAAACACATGAATGATATTGTGATCTAGGCCCATTGAAAATTCCTGTTTCATCTTGGTAGTTATGTATTTTTTTTTTCAGATATCTTTTTTCATGTGTTTCATGAATATATAATAGAGTGAACATATTAGATATTTTTAGAAGAAAATATTAGACATGGGAAAAAAAAGATTATTCTAGGTGTTTATTTTCAATTAAAATATATATTAATCATTAATTGAAATTAAATTCACATCTGGACTAGTAATAATATAATATCTAGCCTAATAAATGATTATTAATAATTATTTATGTAAATTATATGGCGTCAAAATAGTGTATGAAGAAAATCTGATCAAATTATAGTACAGATATATTTTTATAATTACTAATTGCATCATTATAATATTTTTATTTGATTTAATTGCCTGTTATTTGGGATTATATATTTATATTTTATTAAGTGCTTAAGATAATCTATGTTTTATAAATAGAAGAGATAAGTTTATAATTCTGATCATGTCAAGCTTTTTTTTAGAAAAAGCTTTTTATTCTTGTTAATTTTATTTATATTTTTTATTAAATTTATCTAAAAGTAGAATTCGTAGCTCAATATGATACGTTTGAACTTTGTTTTAAAAAAATAGTATTGTTTAGACTTTTTTGAGTTTCTATAGACTAGAATTTTTTTTATAAAATTTAAGACGACTTTCTTTTTTTGCTATGAAGTTATTGTATTTTTAAGAGTGCTGGTGATGATGATGATGATGATGATGATGATGATGGTGATTATTATTATTATTATTATAATAGTTTGTTTTTCTTTCCGAAATATTTAATGTAATTTGATCACTTATATCTTATTTTATTTTTTTATATTTATTTTCTTTATGTTTAATTGAAATAAGTATTTTGAATTCAACCTTCTTCCGTAAATAAACAGTTAAATTAACAAGATATTATGTGCCCCTAGAATAAGATTTAAACAGATTTATTAGAAATAATGCATCTAAGAAACAGTTAATAATTTTTATTTTAGTTTAAGAATAATTAATGTTTCACAAATTTTATATATATTTAAGTAAAATGTAATTTTCTTAATATTCAAAAGAAATATTTTTTCTATAACAGTTTTCCATTTAAACATATATTTTAATCACTTGAATATCAACATAATGGGGTAAATAACCTGCTTCAGAGGTCTCTATTCCTGTGATTAAAGTTTATGCTATGAAATAAAAAGTTGGTGATATATTTAAAACAACACATATAAAAAAGAGTACTTATGTTTAATCCATTATGCCAGGTATTTTTTTTAATTATCCCTTTTCAAGTATTTGTTTGCATTTTTTTCTCAAATTTATTTTACAGAATATGTATTAAGTTTTAAAAATATTAATAAACTCTTATAAATTCCATTCACAACTTTTAATTAATTCTTTTCTCTTTTACATATGATAAATATTTACGAAACATGAGATACTTGTTAAGTTTAAAAAAATATTAAGAAATCAATTCTAAATTTATGTTAATTTTCAAAAATATTAATAAAGTTCTTATAAATTTTATTCACAAGATTTAATTATTTTTTCCCCTTATATCTCTTCAAATGGACGTTGTGAATACTGTAATGATTTTTTTTACATTTGGCATAAGATTGTCACGGAGTGTCTTTGTTATTTTTTTGAAACATTTTGCTGAAAGTATTAGAATGTAGCATTTTCCTTTGACAGAAGAACATATATTAGAATATTTCCAAAATTATGGGATACTAACCAACAGGGGAGAATGTTCAATGGCCTGAGAGATCAGTGACTGCTTTATTGTAACTGGTACAAGTTTACTGCAGTTATATTAAATTTATTTTAATTACAATCATATTACCTTCATATAATTTGTTATATTTTTATAATAGTATTAAAAAAATAAAAGAAAAGAAAATATTAATTGTGACAGCTTCTAGTCAGCCATATTGTTTCCAAGATTTATTTGATGCCATTGAAAATGGAGAATTAAAAAAATTGACTGAATAGCTTCCAGAAAAGGAATTATATATAAGTACCAAAAACAAGTAGAGTTGGGTTAATTATTTTATGTGATTCTGTTTAATAATAATAAGATATATTAATATTAAATAAAATTTAAACTCCCTATATGACTTAAATGATATGCTAATTATTGGTTTAATAAATGTTTAATAACAATCATTAATATGTTCATCTGGAAGAAATGATGTCTCATAGTTGTGAGCTTGCACCTTTTTGTTAAACTGTAATAATTTGATATTGATTAATATTGAACAAAAATAATAAAAACATGTGAAAGGTTGTGGTGTGGACCAACTGAAAAGTGCTCTTACAAATTATATACATTTTCAAATGTCTTTATTTATATAATTGCTGTAAACATGATGAAATAATATATTTAAGATATTATATATTAAAAATAATATGGAGTTGAATTAATTATTTCAAAGAGTGTATTTAATAATAATAATAACAATAACAACAACAACAACACTACTACTACTACTACTACTACTACTACTAATAATAATAATAATAATAATAATAATAATAATAATAATAATAATAATAATAATAATAATAATAATAATAATAATAATAATAATAATAATAATAATAATAATAATAATAATAATAATAATAATAATAATAATAATAATAATAATAATAATAATAATAATAATAATAATAATAATAATAATAATAATAATAATCTTTAATATTTTACCCATACATTTTTGATTCACCTCATTTTGTTAATTAATATTGTATTTGTGCTTTTTATTTTTAACAAAAAACTAAAACTTATTCTTTATTGAATCTTTATATTTTAAAAAAATACTAGAAGCATAAGTTTAAAAATGAAAACTAATCTTATAAAAAGTATATCAACTTAACAAATAAAAACAAAGAAAATGAATGTAAATAATCAAAACTAAATATTGCTCTTTAGTACTATATTAAAAATACATTTGAGATATAACTATTATATATAAGACATATGGCAAATGTGCTTGGATATGTATAAGAATGGTGGTTAATCATCTATACCTATGCACATGTATAGTTAATTACCCATATCATTGTTTAGAGAAAATCCATAACCATTCTCCTCACTATAAAGTAATTCATTTTGTAACAGGCTTTTTCTTCAAGATATCTGATGAGATATCTGTTTCAGGATGTACATTATATTGGACAAGTGATTACTGGTTTTCTCTATGCTGAAATATGAATTATGACATTGGTACTAATTTCCAATGATATCTATAAGATCCCTGCTTCATGAATTAAATAGTTGTTACATTCTCTTGCATTGATAAGAGTGCCTGAATACTTATTCATTTACATGTGTATGTATGGATTGATTAATCAACTTTTTTGAAGTTATGTTTAGCAAAAATCTATTATACAAACTTACAAAAAATATAAACGGCAAACAAAAATATCTATTTTATTAAAATTCAAAATATGAATCTCAGAAAAGCAACACAAAATAAATCTAAGCTAAAACTAGCTGAATAAGGTTATTAAATGCTTGATCTGTCACTAGGATATTCAGATTATACATAATATTCTAAGCAATTAACTATACCATTATTAAGATGAGCCTTCATTATTTTATAAACTCATTGCAAATCTGAGATGATAAATTCGGATAAATTCTTGAAATAAAAATATTTAAAATTTATTCTTTTTTAAAATTAAGTTTCTTTTTCAAATCAAAGTTATAAAAATGATCAATATTTTGATCAAAATGACTTTTGATAAGAAATTTGTGTTAGATATCAGACATCTTGATGTCAAAAATATGTCAACATTTGACAAATATTGTTTGTCTATATTTCTATGTTATATAAAGGTTGTGTTAGTATTTATAATGTTTAGTTAATTATAGAAAATTAGGCCAGCAATCTTATAACCTGCAAATCATTTAATGGCATGTGAACACATTTAGGAGGAGTCACAGATTGTTTTACAAAAAATATAAATCTTTTTATTAAATTGATAAACTTATAAGAATAAAATAAATTGATATTTCAGTGAATTCATATTTTATCAATAATATTTTTTTAATTAATCTTTAAGATAATTACTAATTTACTCCAATAATGGTTTATCATTGATCCACAAAATTTAGATGAAAATAAAGCTAATCACATAATGCATTATTTTTATTTTTTGGGAATCGATGACCAGTAAATAGAATTAATTGATTTTATTTTCATTTC